>JBBPBX010082486.1:1567-15725 GCA_038048925.1 Garcialebias charrua | reverse complement strand
TAAAAACATTTTAACATTAGGACTTTAACCATGCTTAAAACGTTTGTGGGGAAGTCTAAATAGTAAAAAAAGTGTAACAACAAACAAAAACAATACATACAGGTTCTGCTTAAACCACTTTGACTCATTTTTGAATTGTATGTTCTTTGTCCTTACTTTTTACATTATTGTTAGAATACTTTATGTGGATAAAACAGTTTGTATACAGTACTTCCTAGGGTCACTAATGCTACTGCAATGTTCATAATCAGAATATTCTTCTTCTTCTTCCGGCTGTTCCCTCTTCAGGGGTCACCGCAGGGAGTCATCCTCCTCCACCTCACTATGTCCTCTGCATCCTCTGTCATCACTCCAACTACCTTACCTTCATGTCCTCTCTAACTTAATCCATATACAGTATACAGTATCCTCTTTGGCATTCCTCTTTGTCTTTTTCCTGGCAGTTGCATTTCTAACATCCTTCTACCAATGTACCCACTGTCCCTCCTCTGGACATGTCCAAACCATTTCAGTCTGGCCTCCCTAAATTTATCTCCCAGTTGTTCAACATGTGCTGCACCTCTGATGATCTCATTCCTAATCTTATCCATCCTTGTCACTCCTAAGGAGAACCTCAACATCTTATTTTCTGCCACTTCCAGTTCTTTCTTCTGTCTTTTTGTCAATGACACTATCTCCAGACCATACAACATAGCTGGTCTCATCACTGTATTGTAAACTTTTCCTTTGACCTTTGCTGACACCTTTTTGTCACAAATCACTCCTGAAACTTTTCTCCATCCACTCCATCCTGCCTGGACTCTCTTTTTCACCTCTTTACCACATTCCCATTTTCCTGGACAGTGGACCCCAAGTACTTGAAGTCCTGCACCTTTGTGACCTCTGACCCTTGTAGCCTCACTGTTCCACTGGCCTCCCTCTCATTCACACACATGTACTCTGTCTTACTACGGCTGACTTTCATTCCTCTTCTTTCAAGTGAATACCTCCACCTCTCCAAGTTCTCTTCCACCTTTTCCCTGTTCTCACCACACATCACAATGTCATCTGCAAACATCATAGTCCATGAGGGTTCCTGCCTGACTTCATCTGTTAGTCGGTCCATCACCAGAGCAAACAAGAAGGGGCTCAGAGCCGATCCTTGATGCAATCTCACCTCCACCTTGAAGCTATCTGTCACTCCTACAGCAAATCTCACCACTGTCCTGCTGTCTTCATACATGTCCTGTACTAACATACTTTTTTTCCCCTCCAGATTTCCTCATGCAATACCACACCTCCTCCCTCGGCATCCTGTCATATGCTTTTTCTAAATCCACAAAGACACAATGGAGTTCTTTCTGACCCTCTCTGTACTTCTCCATCAGCATTCTCAAAGCAAAGATGGTATATGTGGTGCCCTTTCTTGGCATGAAACTATACTGTTGCTCACAGTCACCTCTTGTCTAAGTCTTGCTTCCACAACTCTCTCCCAGATCTTCATCAAGTGGCTCATCAACTTAATTCCTGTGTAGTTGCTACAACTCTGTACATCACCCTTGTTCTTAAAAATGGGCACAAGCACACTTCTTCTCCATTCCTCCGGCATTTTCTCACCCTCAAATATGCCATTGAATATTTGAGTCAAAAACCTTACTGCCATCTCTCCAAGACATTTCCAAAACTCCATTGGTATGTCATCAGGTCCCATTGCCTTCCCCTTCTTCATTCTTTTCAGAGCTTTCCGGACTTCACCCTCACTAATCTTTCCCACTTCCTGGTCCACAGTTTCTATGACCTCTAATCTTCTTTCTCTTTCATTCTCTTCATTCATTAGCTCATCAAAGTACTACTTCCATCTTCCTGTCACACTCTCCTCACTTGTTAGAACAATACCATTCCTATCTTTAATAAGCCTAACCTGCTACACATCCTTTCCAGCCTGATCACTCTGTCTTGCCAATCGGCACAATTCCTTCTCACCCTCTTTAGTGTTCAATCTCCCATACAACTCATTGTACGCCCTCTGCTTTGCCTTGACTACTTCCCTCTTTGCTCTTTGTCCCATCTCCTTATATTCCTGTCTCCTCTCTTCAGTCCTCACACTGTCATATTTCTTCTTGGCTAACTTGTTTCTTTGAACAACGTCCTGCACTTCACTATTCCACCACCAGGTTTCCTTATCATCCATTCTCTGTCCAGATGACACACCAAGTACCTTCCTACCTGTCTCTCTAATTGTTGTTGCTATAGTAACCCAGTCATTTGGAAGCTCTTTCTTACCACCCAAAGCCTTTAACAGCTCATTTCTGAATTTCTCACAACATTCTTCCTACTTCAGCTTCCACCATTTGGTCTTCTTCTCTGGTTTTACTATTTTTCCCTTCTTCACAACAACAGTCATTCTACACACAACCATCCGATGTTGTCTGACCACGCTCTCCCCTGCCACAACCTTACAGTCTCCAATCTCCCTCAGTTCCCTTTCAGTCTGGTCTCTCGTTGCAACATACTTGCTATGGGAATTGCGCCCCCGTGTGATTACCTGAAGGAATATACTCACGCCTTTACGACTAGGGCGTCACCACCGCTCCAGAGGCCCAGCCCTCTGGGTACTTAAGCGGCTAACGCCCATCCATCTTCCTCTTTTTTGCCCTTCACCTTGCTAAACCTGAACTACCTCTTCGCAGGACTTCTCTGTTGCTTCATCGTTCAATTTGAGGTGAGCTTGCTCCCTGCACAGAGCACACAGAGAATTATTACTGCGTATTGCTGGACTAGCGAAAGCTAGTCCGGTACATTTCTCTTAACCCCGAAGTATTTTCTTCTTCTCTCTCTACAGATTGCTTCGCTCGACGGCGCTAACTACGCCACAAGAAAAAAGCTACTTCGCTAACTCCTAGCGAGCTAGCCAGCGAAAGCGACGCGACGGAGGAGACATTTCAAGGAAAAAGAAAAAAGATTCTGGAAGGACTCGCTCGCCTTATCTCGGACATGCCTCCGGAGAAAGGAAAGCGAAAGGCGAGACTTCCAAGGAAAACCAGCGGGACGGCGAGCCCAACTTCACGCGCCTGTCCCAGTGGATACGGTTTCTCCCTCGCGGCGACGGACACCCATGAGGCCTGTCCAGTCTGCTTGGGGATGCTTCACGCAAAAACAGCGCTGGATACGTCCGACTTTTGCCCACACTGCAGCCTGATGCTGGAGGCGGTGCTACGACACCGGGTTGACCTCGTTGCCAAAGCCATGGGCAATTCAGCAACACCAGCGGACGCGGACACCATGGAGCCCCTCACTCCCACGCCGGAGCTCGAGAACATGGCTCTAAATGACAGCACACAAGTCGAATGTGGTGACAGCCCTGACGTGCTGGCTCCTATGGTGGACCTAACAGTCGAGTTCGACACCCGAGGCATGAGGAACTAGGACGAGATCTCGATTTCAGCCTCGGACGAATTTTCAACGGAGGAAGCAGACGTGGAACTGGAGGATCAGGGTGAAGATCTCTCCCAGACCCCGGTACCTGTGCTCCCAGAAACTGACTTTTCCATCCTTGCTCTGTTCGACTTGTGCCACAGAGCAACGGACGCGTTGCACATCCCATGGTCCGAGCCTCCGCCTCGCCAACAGGTCACTAGGCTGGTAGGAAACAATTTTTACTCGAAGCAGCAGGCCGCCACGAGGCAAAGGATGCCTGTGTTCCCGGACTTCCTCACAGAACTAACTCGCACCTGGGCTCAACCAAGAGCCCCCATGCTCCTTCCCCTCTCACAGTTCCTCGACGTAGACGGGATAGATGAGGTGGGAATAGCTTACTCACCTCAGATTGATGACACATTAGCGTCTCACCTGGCTCCTAAGTTATCCGGGACAAAACCAACTCTCCCCAGCAAGGCTTGTTAAGCTTCAGCGTCTCTACTCGAGAAGTGCTACAGAGCTCAGGGACTCGCGGCGCGCGCCATGAACGCGTCCGCGTTGATGCAGGCTTACCTAGTGGAAAAGCTGCAGCAACTACATGTAACAACGGACAAGCAGGCGGCCGCCGACTTGCTGGATGAAGCCCGTAGAGCAACAGACTTTGTGCTCTGTATGATGGGGGCAACTGCTGTTGCACAAATCTCCCTGAGGGACAAAATGTGCCTTTTCTCCACCACTAGATAGAGCCGATGGGATTATTTGGTAAAGCTTTGAAGCGAATTCAGAACAAGCTGGACCAAAGGCACAGACAGGCCGAAGCTCTCCGGGTGGGCATTCCCCGGAGAAGCTTCGCCCCCCCCAATGGAGTCTGCTGGAAGCAGACCTGCGCTGTCTCGACACCACTCAGCAACGCGTGCCCCACCGCAGAAGAGGCCAGCATACGAGGAGGAGCCCCAGCAAAGACCCCTGCCAGACCAACCTTGCACTGAGCACGCATGGAGCAAAAACAGGTTTGTTCCCTGCCAGACGGCTAAACACAGGGCCTCTTCGGCTAACCGGGACACCAGACAAAAACGTGCCTGATGAACCAGGTCCACGTTTACACATTACACGATCACCCATCCACGTGGTACTGGGAATGATCCCTTCATGTCCAGACTTTACTTGTAAAACGATACAAAAAGCTGGTAAATCTATCACATGCACAAATCATGCTCTCTCTGCTGTGAGTGACATAGAATCATGTACGCCATTGCACATAAGCACGAATAAAGCTCATGAAACAGCTCCTCTCTGTTTTATTGACTCTCAAAAAAAAACACAAATAACTTCAGCAGAACAGGTCCCTCTGGCCTACCAGCCATCATAAAGGGAGGGGGCCATTTTCCCCCTTTCCCTCACATCCCATGGGGTATTAACCTAATCAATAAACTCCAGCAGGGTGCCTCTGATTCGTCTGCAGTTAGTAGACACAGAGACGTCTGCAAGCACCCCCTACACCCCTCACGGAGACAGATGAGGAGGGTCACGTGCTCAAGCCCTCGCTCCATTGTGAACGACAGGGCAGCCAATACACTAACCAGATGAACATGTGACATGTCCGCACCTCAGGGAGGCATGCCGACAGAATCTAACGATGGGCGGGCTACATCAGATGCCCTCAGGCAGCCACAAGCTTCACATCTTTACAGCAGCAATTGTGTTCAAGCTGGGCTCAGCACACATCCCTGAGGAGAGCCAGTGCTGAGGGTCCTCCACCATCACCCTCAGCACTGGCTCTCCTCAGGGATGTGTGCTGAGCCCTCTTCTGTTCACTCTGCTCACATATGATTGTATAGCCACACATCCAGGCTGTCATATTGTTAAGTTTGCAGATGATACAGCTGTGGTGGGATGCATCACAGATAATGATGAATCCAGCTACAGACAGGAGGTGGAACATCTGGAGAGCTGGTGCAAAGAGAACAACCTTCACATGAATGTGAAGAAGACGAAGGAGATGATTGTGGACTTCAGAAGGAACAAACACACCCACACCCCACTGTATATAGGTGGATCTGCGGTGGAGGTGGTCTCCAGCTACAAATACCTGGGTGTACACTTGAATGATAACCTCAGCTGGAGCAATAACACCACCAGCCTGATCAAGAAAGGTCATCAGAGACTCTACTTCCTCAGACGGCTGAGACGAGCCGGTCTGAGAAGCCCAGTCCTCACCTCGTTCTACAGGTGTGCAGTGGAGAGCGTCCTGTGCTCCAGCATCAACGTGTGGCATGGAGGCTGCACAGTTGCAGAGAGAAAAGCTCTGCAGAGAGTGGTGAAGGCTGCACAGAAGTCTGTGGGAGTCAGTCTCCCCACCATCACAGACATTTACACCTCCAGATGCAGAAAAAGAGCCACCTGCATCATGAAAGACCTCACTCACCCAGCACACTCACTCTTTGCACCACTCCCCTCGGGACGGAGGTTGAGGAGCATCAAATGTAGAACCACTAGACTGAGAAACAGCTTCTACCCTGAGGCTGTCAGACTCATGAATAAATAAATAATAAGAATAAACACTGCAAAATGTCACATCATACTGATACTGTACTGATCTGTTTCTTGTTGCTGCGTTCATCTGTGACCATCTGCTCATGTTCGTGCTGCTGTTTATAATGATGTTTTTCTACTACATTAGGGCTTAGTGTATTACTAGCTGATGTGATGTCTCTCTTAGTTAATCCTAGATGTTATTATTGTATTTCTCTTGCATTTGTTGTTGGATGTAACTGGGACCCTGTGTACATAATCTCGTTTTCAACACATGTACTACATGCGGTGCAAATGACAATAAATTCTCTCTGACTCTGACTCTGACTCTGATAAGAGCTGAATCAGATCTCCCTTCCTGTTTTTCAAAGGGGACTGGGCTCTCTATCACCAAATAGTCTAAAGTCTGCCAAACTAAAAGGAACGTATCCACATTCTCACGTTGCAGCTGCCCCATTATTATTAATGAGAGACACGCAATGTCCAAGCAGTAATCAGACAGCACGTGACCTTCATCTCTGTGCTGATCTAGCTTTGCTTTCAAACAAAATTCTCCCAACGTGTGAGACACAAACCACTGTCGGTTTGCCTGGTTCCGACGCTCTGTTAAAGCAAAGGACCAGTAAACTGGACCATTCCAAAAAATGGATTGGAGTCAGGAGGTCTGCTTGTTTACAAAACTTGTAGTCTCCTAGTCTCATGACCCCAAACTTGGAGGGGGAAAATAGACTGTCTGCTCAAACTCGGCCTAATATGGATTACAGATTACATCTACCCTCGATTACCTTTGAGCAGAGCAACCTGGTAGCATATCAGCAAGGAAGCCCTCTTTCCAGCTTGGTTGACCCTCAGGGGTTCACAGCCTCCAGGGCCCTTGGAGGAGAACTGGATGCACCAACTGCTCTTCTTCAGGGCCAAACTATGTCACCAGAAGAGGCGTTCCTGCCGCTTAGGCCAGGAATTGTCAAAAATTTCAACTTGTTAGCAGAAAAGAACAAGCTGATGGCATCAGGCCTGCTGGAAAATGTGGTAAAAACCATACAAAACGCCCGTGCTGTATCAACATAGTCTCTATACGCACAGAAGTGACATATTTTTGAAGCCTGGTGCTCAGAAAGAAATATTATTTCTTATGCATGCGACTTGGCTCAGCTCCTAACCTTCCTTCAGGACCTACTGGAAAAAGGTCGTTCTTATTCAACGATTAAAGTTTTCCTAACAACTATTTTAGCCTGTCACGAGGGTTGGGGACACAGGACACCTGGAGCGCACCCAATCATAATAAGATTTATGAAAGGTGTGCTTCAGACTAAACCACCCAGAAGGATTCTGACCCCTGGTTGGGATCTTGGCCTGGTCTTAGGGGCTCTCTGTAACCCCCCATTCGAGCCACTGAGCAATGTTAAGATAGATTTGTTATCTTATAAAACCACTCTACTCCTGGCACTTTGCTCAGCGAAACGCGTGGGTGACCTCCATGCATTGTCTGTACATCCAATGTGTACCAGATTCGCCCCTGATGGGTCAAAGGTCACCTTAAGGCCTAATCATGCATACACTCCCAAGGTATTGACTTTGAACCACAGGAGTCTAGACTTTGATCTCTCCTCCTTCCCACCTGCTCCTGTATTCACTCAGGAACAGGAAAGGCTGAAGGCTCTCTGCCCTGTGAGAGCTTCACGCACTTACATGCAGAGAACAGCCGAATTGAGAAAAACAAATCAACTGTTTGTCTGCTATGTTCCCTGAAGGAAGGGAACGAGGTGCAACATATCTGGCTCTTTCAATGCTGAAAGCTCGGTGAAGTGCAATTTCGGAGGAAGATGGATGGGCGTCAGCCGCTTAATTACCCAGAGGGCGGGGTCTCTGGCACGGCGGTGACGCCCTAGCCGTAAAGGCGTGAGTATATTCCTTCAGGTAATCGTGCAGGGGCACAATTCCCATAGCAAGTATGTTGCACCTCGTTCCCTTCCTTCAGGGAACATGAGTTATGATGCATAACTTTCAGATTTCTTCTTCTACACAGAATGTAGTCAACCTGCGTACTCCTTCCTCCACTCTTATAGGTCACTCTATATTCCTCCTTCTTATGGAAATAGGTGTTGACTACAGCCATTTCCATTCTCTTGGCAAAATCCACCACCATCTGTCCTTCTTGGTTTCTTTCCTTGACACCAAACCTACCCATCACTTCCTCATCCCCTCTGTTTCCTTCACCAACATGTCCATTCAGGTCTGCTCCTATCACCACTCTTTCCTCCCTGGGAATACTCTCTATCACTTCATCCAGATCTTTACAAAATGTTTCTTTCTCCTCCCCATCACAACCAGCCTGTAGAACATAACTACTGATGATGTTTAGCATCAGACCTTCTATTTCTACCTTCAAGTACATCACCCAATCTGACACTCTCTTCACCTCTACTACATTCTTTGCCATCTCCTCCTTCAGGACCACCCCTACTCCATTTATATTTATATCCACACCATGGTAAAACAGTTTGAACCCTGCTCCAATGCTGCGGGCCTTGCTGCCCTTCCACTTTGTCTCTTGGACACATAAACCATCTACCTTTCTTCTCTGCATCATGTCAGCCAGCTCTCTACCTTTGCCTGTCATTGTCCCCACATTTAGAGTTGCAACCCTCAGTCTTACATTCTTCACTTTCCTCTTCTCCCTCTGTCTACTGACACGTTTCCCTCCTCGGGGTCTTCGATTAACAGTAGCACAATTTCTGCCAGCGCCCTGTTTGTCAACAGCACCGGTGGCGGCCGTTGTTAACCCGGGCCTCGACCGATCCGGTATGGTTTTACATTGGATGCCCTTCCTGACACAATCCTCACTATTTACCCGGGTTTGGGACTGGCACAAGAGATACACTGGCTTGTGCTCCCTAGTGGCTGGTTTAATGTTCATAATCAGAATGATGTGTCATAATTAGAGGTTAAAGCTCCACTGACATCATCTTTTAACTTTCCATAAAATGGCACAACATATATATATATATATATATATATATATATATATATATATATATATATATATATATATATATATATATATATATATATTAAGATTGACCTCTGATCGTTTTTGCTAAAACAATGTTAAATTAATTAAAATTCCTCTCAAAAACAGTTTAAAATTAGCGCCTTTTTTTTACATGATAAATACGGTTTTTCCCGTTGCGCGATTATGACGTCACACACAGACTCGCCTCAACTGCGCACATTGTATACAATGGAGAAGATACAAACGCGATCCGTCCAATTTAGCCATTTAAAACTTTATATTTTAGCGGTTTGTCTTCAGAGAAGCCAAAGTTATTTCCAGTAAACAGCAGGTTATAATTTTTTTTCAGCTCCTGCTGGTTTTTGGAGACTTTTCACTTCAGGAAGTGAGCAGGTGTGTGATGACTTACACCAGCTGCAAGTTGAGAGGCAGAAGGAATTCTACAACATCTAAATAGTTTCCACAGCACTGAAATGGTAATATATTAGTTAATGTTTCTAATAATTATTCAACATTAATTTATAGTTTAAAAAATTAGTCCCTTTTAAAATATCTGTTAAATATTTTATTTTGTTTGTGTTTTCAGGTTTCCAGGTCTCCAGTCCATCACCTGAGGCTCTTCCTGTTGAACCACTAGTACAACCCAGACTTTCACATCACAGCAGGTAAGATTGCATCAACAAAAAGAATAGTACTCAACAATATTCTTTGATGTAAATCTGTTGATTTTCTGTGGTTCTGATGAGGGAAGTGACAAAGTGGATGCAGCATTCAGCCCATAATGGACCCAGATGTCCTCTGCGTCCAGACCTACAACACCTGGACAGGAGGGTGGACGAGGAGGTGGTGGAGTCTGAAGAAGTGTACAAGCAGCAGGATGAGGAGAAACTAGTTCTTAATGACACAGCTAGCTGCTCAGTAAAATTGAATTTCTAGTAAAATTCTGATTTTGCAGATTTACAGCTGTAAAGTGTCATTTTTACAGAGCTGATGAAGTCAAACACCACTTGCTGATATTTTTTAAACTCAATTTTTTTTGATAATCTGTTCATATTAATGTTTCCCCAGAGGTTTTCATATATTTGATAATATGGGATGGTTTTATTTTAATAAAATGTTTTTTTTTAACATTCACCAATTTTGTTTTTACTAAAGTACGAGCTGTGAGTTGTAGATGAACGAATGAAATTAAAACAGATACACAAATATTCTCACAAAGAATAACTCAACACTAACAGATAATATAGTGTACTACTGTAACTTTATTTACACATAACTACAGAAACACTTGGTTCATTGTTATCCTTTTTTTTCAAACAATATGTTCATTTGAACTGTCAGAAAAAATATTAAATTCATATTTTCATTGATTCATTTTCATCTCAATGCTCTGGCCAGTTGTAGTATTTCTGCATATTTTGATGTCTTGATGCACAAACGTAGCTTTCTGCAGCATCAGTCCTGGTGTTCTACAGATCATGAAGACGTCTCCATCTGTTCTTTAACAATATCAAGGTTTTATCAAGGATAATTGTCCAGATGAGCTGATTGAGAATGAGCGGATTTGATACCTGGACTATTGAGAATGAACTTTCTAATATCAAGGTTTGTTCTCCTCCACCTGGGTCCACTCTTCAGGTGAAGATATTTCTGTGAATTGATGATAAAACACACAGACACACACAGTATATATTATATGCAGTATACTGTATATTAAGACAATGGGTCAAACTAATGTCATGTATTTCCATCATTTTAATGATACACCACTATAACACCAAGTGATGTCCAAATTAAATAGAAAAATAAATATGAAATATTTTCAACATGTTGACTGGATTACATAACAAAGCTGACAAATTGAAGCAACATGATCAGCAGGAGCCTGTGCAAATTGTTTTGTACACAAACTAATAACTAATAATGTTGAATAATTATTAGAAACATTAACTAATATATTACCATTTCAGTGCTGTGGAAACGATTTACATGTTGTAGAATTCCTTCTGCCTCTCAACTTGCAGCTGATGTAAGTCATCACACACTTGCTCACTTCCTGAAGTGAAAAGTCTCCAAAAACCAGCAGGAGCTGAAAAATAATTATAACCTGCTGTTAATAATAATAATAATAATAATAATAATAATAATAATAATAATAATGTATTTTTCCTGTCATCTGCATATGTTTCCCATACACAGACGAAATTCGTCTCTGCATTTAACCCAACCACCTAACAGGTGGTGCAGTGAGCAGCCCGAAAGCGCCCGGGGAGCTGGAGAAATAAACTGGAAATAACTTTGGCTTCTCTGAAGACAAACCGCTAAAATATAAAGTTTTAAATGGCTAAATTGGATGGATCGCGTTTGTATCTTCTCCATTCTATACAATGTGTGCAGTTGAGGCGAGTCTGTGTGTGATGTCATAATCGCGCGATGGGAAAAACCGTATTTATCATGTAAAAAAAAAAGGTGCTAATTTTAAACTGTTTTTGAGAGGAATTTTAATTAATTTAACATTGTTTTAGCAAAAACGATCAGAGGTCAATCTTAATATATATATATATGTTGTGCCATTTTATGGAAAGTTAAAAGATGATGTCAGCGGAGCTTTAAAGAAAAGTAACACATTGGTTATTGCATTGAATTCACACAAGAACTAGATGCTACTTAAAGCTGGGGTATGTAAGATTGTAATGTAGTCTGTAACTTTTCAAACAATATATATTTTAACATATTTCTTCACTCTGTCACTAGATTGATGTTAGAGAGGTAATCTCTGAAAAAAACTAAAAAAAATATTGTCCCCTTGCTTCTCCAGGTGGTAAATAAGCATTTCTAAAAAGAAAAAGTGACCCGCCATTTTCCAGCCAATAAAAACAAAGTTTGTAACCAGCCAATAAAAACCGAGCTTGAATTCGAATCAGCCAATAAAAACAGAGCTTGAATTTGAATTTTAACAGACCACAAGGGGGCAGTGCCATATATGGCTCTGAGGGGGAGGGATCAGAATGCTTTGCTTGTTGAAATTTTTTCTAAGTGCTGATGTTCTACAGAAACTGCAGACTCCACCTTTAAACTTCTAATACTGAATATCTAATAGTGGTTGATATTTTATTAACCTTTATTTAACCTAGCAAATCCCACTGAGATCACAGATCTCTTTTGCACGGGAGGCCTGGGCCTGAAGCAGCCTAACATGCATGCTTTTAGTTAGACGTCTTACATTAATGATGACGATGCTTTGTGGTGGAGTGTTTTTTGTCATTTTACACTTTGCCCTGACAAGTGGGCATTCCCAACAGTCCTTTTGTATTTTTTTCCACTCCTGACATCCTGCTTACATGCCAGCACATATATATTTATTACTATTATTATTATTATTATTATATATCATGCCATATTTTATCAGAGGTTTTGTTGAGCTGACATAAAATTTGTTATGGAGAGTTTACTTTTATCAACATTCTACTATAGCCCACCTTATGCAAAGCCACCGACCCACAATTCAGTTCCTAACGTAGTACATCTGAAGCAGAGGAGTGTATAGTAATGGAGGTTAAAGTGAGGATGAACTTGAGCACATTCAGGGAGATCTTTTTGACATCTGTAACATGTTAAATGTGTGCAGCATGTTGTTAAAGACACCTTCAAAAGTAATTTGACATTAATAATAAAATACAGCAGTAGGCTGCAGAGAATCAGTGGTTAGATAAATGTGTCGATGTCAGTCCCAAAGTAAAGGTGGCTCATTTTCTTAAATGCTTTCGTTTTTTCCGTTCCTCTTGAGTCTGTCTCACCTCCTCTGGTCCCATATGTAGTTTGAGGAAAATAAAACGTTTAAAGAGACATATTCAAGATATGAAATTGACTATTAGATTCTCGGGCTTGTCTCCCTCTTTGGAGCAGCAAAGCAGGCTTTGATTTTACAGATGAACTGGATAAGTTGCATGCATTGGAAAGGTAAGGTTGGGTTAAATTGCACAAATACAGTGCCCCGTTAGTAAATGAGTTTTATGTGTCGAGATAAATCTAAGCTATTTAAACCATAAAGGGATTATTTTTATATGGAATAAAAACTCTAAATATGTAACATTAATGAACAGAGATTACTGTTAGGGGCTGAATCCATGCCTGGAGAAAGAAACTAAGCTTAACTCTTTATGTATTCCCTTTTTTTTCCTTTTCCCACTCCTTTTACTCGTAGCCAGTTTTTATGCATGCAGCTCCACCTATTTTAAGTCATGCAATTACTCCTTTGTAAGCTATCCAATTTTTTTTTATTTGGCTTACAAGAAACATGTAGCATATTATTACCTATAAATTTAAACGTGCAGTAGCTGCAATGCATAAACTATATTTTAAAATTAAAGGGTCATTTACAGACCTTAATGCTTTACCTGATCTTCAGAATATTTTTGAACTAATTTCCTGAGGTTGGAGTAAGCTTTTTTAAATGAAAACATTCCCCAACTTCTAAATTGAGCACACAGCAATGTCTAATCTGCATTAGTACAGCCTTGGCTACACCTCGCCTCCCAAATCAGCCAAAGCAGGGATTTCAGATCCTAGTTAATTACCAAACAGCAGTCAGAAAAAGTAAACTTTTGCCTCAGGAAAGCTGCAAAAAGACAGCACTCATAAAGTGCTGTCCTTGCATCAGCCCTGTGTGTGAGATGTGATTAAAACTCCAGAACATTTTACATCATTTTATATTGGCAAGCAGGAATCCCTTTGAAAGTGGAAAACCAGGTAGGACAGAATTAGATAAGATTTGACTAAAAAAATCTATTGGTGTAAAAAGTAGCATAACTGTACATAATATTTTTTTCAGAATGTTTTAAAAAAATAATTCCAATATAAAAAAAAACTAACAAATTATATGCTGCATTTATTCGAGAGATCATGAAATGTATATTTGTTATGATAATAATATTTTTTTTATTTGCAAAACAATTTTCAGATAAGGCAAACTGTATGAATGTAAATTTTGACTTTGGTACGGCTGTTTATGTCACCCTACAGCGTGATTCAAATTAAAGCTTTCTGAAATGTTGTTGTTTTAACAAGAATAAAATCGCCACTTAACATCCTATTACATTGAGTTAGTCTGGTAAATTTAAACATAAGGCAAAATAAAGGCATCAGTACAGATAAATATAATTTGTTTCCCTTTATTTCTCGTAAAAAACAAATTATTTCATTTAAGAACTATATATA
>JBBPBX010082485.1:0-12210 GCA_038048925.1 Garcialebias charrua | reverse complement strand
CGCCCATCCTGTTCTGAAAGAAAGAGAAAACCATCAGAATCTCTGCAAACTGAGCTACGATGGAGGTGTTGAGCGAAGCCAAACACTTTAGTTAAGCTGATGAACAGCTCGAACAGGGCACTTTAAACTGCACGGGGTGGTTTCCTGCCTGCAGCAACGCTCCTGTCACGATGGACGATTATCAGATCGAGATGTAAACTGACGATGATCTCCAAGTGCTCGTCAGGATTAAAGCAGTTGTCTTTATAAAGCGCGGCAACTTCAACGACAACCAGCAGGCCTGTCTGCTCGCTGCGGTCCGCTGGCCTCTGAATGACACTTTGTTGAAGACTGCCACATTAGTCACTCACTGATACATCAGCAAAGATCATGCAGAACGTCAATAACAAGCAGAACTGTCAGCACAGATGAACGTGCTGCCATCCTGAGCTCATTCATGTTTTTATGTCTTAATGTTTCTGATAACGGCTTTTTTTTTTCATTCTGACAAAATGATGTTAAGGAGAGAGATCCACCAGTAAAATCTGCCCCGAGGCCCAGTCTGGACGTTAAGATAGTAGAACTGATGGTTTTAGGAGTGTGAAAGTATTGTGTGCCATCAGACTGGTTTGTTAGGTGCGTTAAATCTTTGAGACACGGTGGTCAGATCCTCCCCTCCAGCCACGGCTGCATTAACTCTGTATAATATGCAGTTTCCTGTTTTGACATCATTGTCATGTAGGGTTGGGCAATAAACTACATTGTGCATGAATCATGATGGATCCCGTGCTCTTGGTAGAAAAACACACAACTGTTTCAGATAGAATGACACAACTCAAAATATCCTTAGCTTAAAATATTGAGTAACACTTTACAATAAGGTACACACAATTTGATTAACCATTAGGGAGCAAATCAGGAGTTAATTGGTAGTTAACCAGTACTCGTCATAGTCAAAAACCTGTTTTCTAGTGATTACTGGATTATTACCACTAACCAGTGGTAAGAAGTGATTTCATAATCGTGTATTGCTGTCATCTTAACTATTTGAGCTGTGACCTCACTGGTGCAGGATTTATTCAGAACCGTTTCTGTGGTAACAAACCAGTAGTCCCCTAATGAGGCTTAGAAGTGTGTTCACCAGTAAGCTGGTGAAGATTCTCAGTCGCCCAGGACATGATAAATCAAAAAGGCGTTCAATTCAAATAAAGTCCAGTTGATCTTGAATTGAACGCCTTTTTGATTTGTTCACCAGTAAGTACTGGTTAACTATCCATTAGCTCCTGATTCGTTCCCTAGTAGCCGATCAAATTTTGTGTACCTTATTGTAAAGTGTTACCAACATATGTACAAGTTCTTTTAAAATCCTCTCCTTAGAGGAGATGCATTTTAACAGACAATCCTACAGCATGCTGTTAGTCTCTTGTCGCTCTTAGCAAAGGTTAGAAATGAAAACAGTCGACCTGTGAATACCTGTCCTGTGAGTATAAAAGACATGTTCACCTTCAGTAGTCAAAACCTCTGGAGGACGTGAGCGTCTGCTTTTCTCCTCACTCGTACAGGCTCCCAGATCCTGCTCCAGACTTTCAGAGACGTCTGTGAGCCGTGGCCACTTCCCACCAGTTAGCTGTAATTGTCTCCAACAAGGAGCAGCAGCTGGACGGTCACGAGGCCAGCAGGGAGTCCTGACACAGGGAAGTCTTGCACAATGCAGGCCTTCATGTGACTCGTCCGTGTCATGCAATTTCACTTTGTTGATGTGCCTGAATGTTCAGGACACTTGAGATTATTTGATACTTTGTGTCATTGTTGACATTTTTATTTGCAGTTTAAATTATGCATACTGGTAATTAATAATCAGAAAAATGTTTTATGTGAAAATAGTTCTCTGTATTTAAGACATCACACCTGAGATACACCCAGGTGGTGCAGTGGGCAGCTATGTGAGCAACCGGGGAGTAAATGTCTTGCTCAGACAAGACATGTGGGCATGGTGGGGAGTTGAACCGCAACTTTCTGGTCCCAAGTCGGCTGCCCTAGACCATCCCGGCTCCCTAGTTAATATAAATGATCATTCAGATCGTTTTAAGTGGGATTCTGTGGAAAGGTTATAAACAGTCAATATCGTACCTGTTGGAGATAATTCTTCGAACACCAGTTCAAAGAAAAAAGTGCAAATAACCAGTTTGATGCAAGTAATGCTAAGCTGGTCACAATGAAAAGGTCACATTTGCATGAACCTCTAAGAAATATTGGAGTGTTTTTAAAGATGGCAGCATTGCCTTTTTTATTTTATTTTTATTAAATTTATTCATTTTACATCAATAAAAAACAACGTTTAAACATACAGTGAGGAATATAAAATGCATAAAATGAAAGTTGGCAGAGAGAAGAAATAATCTTATAGTATCTGCCCCTTTTTTTTTTCTTCAAAAAACAAAAAAACAAAAGCAAACTCAATCCAAACAATTAACTCAAGCAATGTTTTTCAAGTAATTGAATAAAAAAACTTCATTAGTTGACTAGAAAATTACTAATAGAATGGATTTAACTGAAGAGTTTCGTATTTTGTTAACAACTTAGTTTTGATCTTTTTTTTAAACACGAGCATAGATTTAGCATATTTAACAATGTTTTCCAAATTGTTCCATAAATCAATTCCCTGTATCAAAACAGTCCGACCCTTCAAACTGGTTCTATACTGAGGTTTTGCAAAAATCTCAGTTCCCTTATGACTATAACAAGACCTTCTCTTGACAAAAACATTTGAACGTTTTGAGGCAGTAAGTTGTTTTGTGCTCTATAGATGACTAATGAAATATTATAATCCACCAAATCATAAAATTTCAATAACTTAAGTTGGTTAAATAATATATTGGATGGATGACAATAAGGTTTTCCTAAAATAATTCTCACAGCTCTTTTCTGTAAAATAAAAACAGGCTTTGTTATAGTTTTAAATGCCTTCCCCCAAACTTCAACACAATAAAGTAAATGTGGAACAAAAATGGTATTATATAACAAATGCAAAGCAGTCTCATTCCAAAAAACTTTAACTTTATACAGTACCGCAGTAGATCTGGCTAACTTAATTTTTACCAAGTGATGTGCTGTTTCCACGACAGTTTGTCATTAATTACCACACCCAAAAACTTCACCTCATTTACTCTCTGGACTTCCACACCATCAACTTTTAGAAGAAAAAAAAAATCCATATTCTTTTTTGTATTACTAAATAACATGTACTTGTTTTTCCCAAGATTCAATGATAGCTTGTTTAATTTTAACCAGGTTTGTATTTTAGCAAATTCCATTGTTATAAATGCAGACATTTGTTCAAAGTCACTACCAAAATAAAAGAAGGTAGTATCATCAGCAAACAAGATACAATTTAGCAGTCCAGACACCTTCACTAAATAATTTACATATAAAATAAACAACTTTGATCCGAGTATCGAGCCTTGTGGGACTCCACATGTATTTGTACAGAAATCAGATTGTATATCGTCAACATACACAAACTGCTTTCTGTCCGTCAAATAACTTTGTATCCACTGCAGAGCTCGTCCTCTATACCCGTTTAGTTTATTGACAAGAATAGTATGGTCAATAGTGTCGAATGCTTTCCTTAAGTCAACAAATAAACTTATACAGTGTTGTTTTTGATCAATGGCTGTGGTGATTTTTTCTGTTAATTCCATAAGTGCCATTGATGTGGAATTTTTTGCTCTGAATCCATATTGGCTAGCACTCAAAATGTCATGTTTGACAATAAATTTATCCAATCTGTTCACAAATACTTTTTCAAGAATTTTAGAGAATTGTGGTAACAGTGAAATGGGTCTATAATTGTCAAATACACCTTCATCACCGTTTTTAAAGGGATCACTTTAGCAACTTTCATATTATCAGGAAATATGCCCTCTGAAAGAGACAAGTTACATATGTAAGTAAATGGTTCAATGACCTGATGTATTGTATATTTTACAACCACCATAACCATATCAACCCAATCCCTAGATCTCTTGTCTGCAAATTTTTCAACTATCAAAATTATTTCCTTATTGTCAATTTCTTGTAGAATCATAGAATCTTCACAGTCTTCAATCAAATAGTTCACATTACCATCATCACATGGGATTTTATTTGCAAGATTTGGTCCTATATTCACACAATGGTTATTTAATTCATTTACAATTTCATTTTCATCTTGTATTTCTTCAGTCTTTCTTGAAAAACTGTGACAAGCTCGTATTGTTTTTAGGATTTTTCAAAACACTGTTTAAAACTCTCCATGTTCCCTTCATATCACCATTTGTTTTATGTAATAAATCACTATAAAATTCTTTCTTTTGTCTTTTAATATTCCTGTTAATTTGTTCTTGTATTTTTTATATTTAGTCTCCGCCTCAGTTCTGAATTTCAAGAAACAAGAATAAAGATAGTTTTTTTTCTTGCATGCATTTCTTAAACCTGTCGTCATCCATGGTTGATTTTTTTTTGTACAAGACATCCAAGATATTCATAAACTCATCATAAAATTAGTTTACATCAGTCACGTAAACATCTTTCCAGTATTGTTTACTTAAGTAATCTTTTAATTTATCTAATGCTTTTTGAGACGTATTTATTACCGGTACTTTATAATAGCCTTTAATTTTTGCCCTGTTCAGATTAATAAGTAGCTTCTCAATCCAGAGTTGAATATGTTTTTAACCGAGGCTCTAAAATGTATCATAATGTACAAACTGGATTCCAAAAAAGTTGGGACACTAAACAAATTGTGAATAAAAACTGAATGCAATGATGTGGAGGTGCCAACATCGAACATTTTATTCAGAATAGAACAGATCACAGATCAAAAGTTTAAACTGAGAGAATCTGAATATATAATTTTAAGGGAAAAATATGTTGTTTCAAAATTTCATGGCATCAACAAATCCCAAAAAAGTTGGGACAAGTCCATTTTTACCACTGTGTGGCATCCCCCCTTCTTCTTACAACACTCAACAGACGTCTGGGGACAGAGGAGACCAGTTTCTCAAGTTTAGAAATAGGAATGCTCTACATTCATGTCTAATACAGGCCTCTAACTGTTCAATCATCTTGGGCCTTCTTTGTCGCACCTTCCTCTTTATGATGCACCAAATGTTCTCTATAGGTGAAAGATCTGGACTGCAGGCTGGACATTTCAGTACCGGATCCTTCTCCTACGTAGCCATGATGTTGTGATTGCTGCAGAATGTGGTCTGGCATTATCTTGTTGAAAAATGCAGGGTCTTCCCTGAAAGAGATGACGTCTAGATGGGAGCATATGTTGTTCTAGAACCTGAACATAGTTCTCTGCATTAATGGAGCCTTTCCAGACATGCAAGCTGCCCATGCCACAAGCGCTCATGCAACCCCATACCATCAGTGATGCAGGCTTCTGAACGGAGCGTTGATAACAACTTGGGCTATCCTTGTCCTCTCTGGTCCGGATGACATGGCGTCCCAGTGTTCCATAAAGAACTTCAAATCGTGACTCATCTGACCACAGAACAGTCTTCCATTTTGCCACACTCCATTTTAAATGACCTCTGGCCCAGTGCAAACATTTGAGCTTGCTTAGAAATTCATTCATTCAACCTTAGTCAGGTTAATCTCATTGAGCCTCGAGGACTCATTTACAAGAGAGACCAGTCTACAAACTAAAGAATGATGACAACAGCAACAGTAGATATTCCTTGAACAATCAACAATAGACAATCATAAGAGAAATTCAGATTTTTTTTAAACAAATTAAAACAAAGATGTCAAAGTAGCAAAACAGACAGATTATAAGGCAGATGTAGAAAAATCAAAAACAAGAACATGTCTGCATTGGTTTTTGCCAGGATTCCAACAGCTTCTTGAAGCCATTGAGAGAAAGTCAATAGCTTCAGATCTTTTTGTAAGATATTCCAGGAAGCAGGAATGGAGTAGAAGGCCCTTTTGCCAAGTTCAGTCCTCACTGACAGAACACTGCAGGTAATCATGTCCTGAGAGCGCACGCTGTAGCTGCACTCACGCAAATACTTGTAGGAGGAGATGGCTCAAATGGCTTCCTCTTTGCACTGTAGAGTTTCAGCTGGCAACGGCGGATGGCACGGTGGATTGTGTTCACTGACAATGCTTTCTGGAAGTATTCCTGAGCCCATTCTGTTATTTCCTTGACAGTGGCATTCCTGTTTGAGGTGCAGTGACGTTTAAGGGCCCAGAGATCACGAGCATCCAGTAGAGTTTTACGGCCTTGACCCTTACGCACAGCGATTGTTCCAGATTCTCTGAATCTTTTGATGTTATGCACGGTTGATGATGATAACTCAAAAGTCTTTATTTTACGCTGGGTAACACCATTCTGGTATTGCTGCACTATCTTTCTGCACAACAATGGTGGAATTGGTGATCCTCTTACAATCTTGGCTTCTGAGAGACACTGACACTCTGAGAAGCTCTTTTTATACCCAATCATGTTGTCAATTGACCTAATTAGTGTTAATTGGTCTTCCAGCTGTTCGTTATATGCTCAATTTCCTTTTTCCAGCCACTTATTGCTACTTGTCCCAACTTTTTTGGGATTTGTTGACACTGTGAAATTTTGAATCAACATATTTTTCCTTTAAAATTTTACATTTACTCAGATTAAACTTTTGATCTGTCATCTATGTTCTATTACGAATAAAATATTGACATTTGCCATCTCCACATCATTGCATTCAGTTTTTATTCACAGTATGTTTAGCGTCCCAACTTTTCTGGAATCCGGTTTGTATTCATAACATTTCCAATCACTTAAAACACTTTAAATTTAGTCTCATTTTTTCATGTACGACACCTTATCTGATGATAATCTCTTTAATCTGACGTGTCATCTTTTGTAATCTCAGTCGACAAAGTTCAACCCACTGCTCTAAAACGCTCGTGAACTTTTGAGTGCACTCTGTATGAGCAGACATTTTGTGGTTTCACAGTCCACTGACTGTGTCTCCACCAGCCTCCTCAGCTGGCCCAGACACAAACAGCTGTGCTGCTCCACCAGCCTGAGGTATGATGTAACCACCACCAACCTCTGGTGCATGATAATGAACACATTTCCAGTCTGTGTTTCTGCCTGCAGGGCTGTGGACTGCGTTAACCTCTTCATATTAATTCAATTATGTTTAAATTACCAAGCCCTACTTAAAGCTTTGTCTTTTGATGTTAACACAAATATCAAGTCTAGTTTCTTAAACGTAGCAGGGAAATCTCAACCCTTCGCCGAGCATGGTTTCGTCAGCGCTGCTCACAAATACATGAATGGTTGAGGAGTTATTGCTGCTGGTTGAGCGAGTGCATCTCCAGAGGGCAGGTTGAAATCCCCCAGCATGCACCCTGGCTCTTGCGTGAAGCGACTGACCTACAAATGCAGCTTAGTTGCGGTTCGTATTGCCGGTACAGGTTGAGGCAATCAGATTGGAGTGGAGACGACTCCAGAGGAAGCTGCTGAACGAATGGGACGAGGACAAAAAGAGTTCAATAAAACCTGTTCATGTCCATTCGTAGACTTTGTTAGACAGAGTGAGAAAAATGTGACACATCAGTTTTGGAAACAAGTAAACGTGCACATGAAATTATTATGTTTTAATAAAGTACTAATTGTCACGATCAGATGTAAAAAAAAATTTAAAAAAACTTTACAAGGATCTTATTTAGTAGAAGACAGACTCAAATTTACTATCACTACTTTTTCCAATTTGTGAATTGTGAACAGAAGATGCTCTACTGCTCCTCTGTGCTGTCCTCCTCGCTGTCGCTGTCTCTGCCCGGATGCTCCGGCATCTTGGTGTGGTCGACCGGCTCCTGCTCCTCTCTCTCACTGGAGTCCTCTGCGTCTGGCACAGAGCTCGTCTCTTCTGGTTTGTCCTGCTCCATGGGGGTTTCTTTCTCCGGTTCCTCAGAGCTTTCTGGTGCCTTCTCGGCCGTGGCAACTGCAGCCTCTGTTTGTTGTGGAGGCAGAGCCAGTTTCTGCTGCTGATCCATGGGTGTTCCTTTCTCCGGTTCTTCAGAGCTTTCTGGTGCCTTCTCGGCCGTGGCACCTGTTTGTTGTGGAGGCAGAGCCAGTTTCTGCTGCTGAAGAGCCAGAGGAAGAGAGTGTTCAACACGGAGAGGAAACATGTTTTCAGTGAATATTCAATTATTAGAAACACATCATTAACATAAAGTCATGCTGCTTTACACAACAAGAAAGCATTTGATACTGTTGACCACTCAATACTTATTGATAAGTTGCATAGTTATGGTATCAGAGGCGTTAAAATGGATACGTAGTTACTTGAAGGAAAGAACACAGTTTGTTCAAATAGATGATGTGAAATCTGAGTATAGCACAATCACATGTGGAGTCCCACAAGGATCGGTGTTGGGACCAAAGTTATTTATTTTATATATTAATGATTTGGTAAAGGTGTCTGGTCTTCTTCAATGCATCCTATTTGCTGATGATACTTCATTTTTTACTTTTGGTAAGAGTATTGAACAAACAATGGAATTAATGACGACTGAACTTGACAAAGTTCAGTTCTGGTTTAAACTTAACAAATTATCATTAAATTTAGATAAAACCAATTATATGATTTTTAGTAATAAAGACAAATCTATTGATGTTTCATTTAAAATTGATGGTTCTGAAATTTGTAGAGTCCATGAGGTCAAGTTTTTGGGTGTTATAATTGACAAAAAATTGTCTTGGAAACAACATATAATAAGTTCTATCAATTTTTTTTTAATCTAAATCCATTTCAGTATTTTATAGAGTTAGAGAGCTATTGAATGACAAGGCATTGTATCTGTTATATAATACACTTAATGTTCCACATTTGATTTATTGTGTTGGTGTTTGGGGTAAGGCATGTAGATCAATTACAAAACCTATTTCTGTTTTGCAGAAGAGAGTTATAAGAATTATTACCAGAAAACCTTATTGTCATCCAACAAGTATATTATTTTATCAGATGAAATTGCTAACGTTTTACGATCTGGTGGATTATAATATTTTGTTAATGATGTATAGAGCTCATCATAATGTATTGCCTTTGAATGTTCAGATATATTTTGTAAAACGATTGAGTTGTTATAATCTCAAGGGAACTCATATGTTTGTTAAACCTAAGTATAGGACTAGTTTGAAAGGAAGGACTGCAATAGTTCAGGGAGTTAGGTTATGGAACGAAGAGGAAACTGACATTAAAGAAGCTAAATCAATATTTATATTTAAAAGAAAGATCAAGGATAAATTGTTAAGGAAATATGTTTAACGAAGACACGAGTTTTAATAGTAATTCTTGTGATTAAGGGAGTTAATGAGTTATTCGATTTTCTTTTTTTGTATTTAATGAATTTGTTGTTTGAATTGTTTGTTAGAAAATAAGGGGCAGATACAATAAGATTTTTTCTTCATCTGCCACCTTTCATTTTATATTTTAATTTTCTTGTTATCTGTGTGTTAAAATGTATTATTTTGTGTTTTTTATTATAAAATGAATGAATCAATAAATCAAATAAAAAAAATCAAACAACACTATGATCAACTGCTCCAACTGTTTTTATGTTAACTTCACAAACGTTTGGGGTTTGATGGTGAAGATTCTCAGTCATCCAGGACACGATAAAATCAGAAAAAGTGTTCAACACAAAAACAACTGGACTTTATTTGTTACAGAAAATGTTTCACCCTCCATCCAGAGGGCTTTATCAATTCTAAGAGCAAGCTGTGTCAGTTGTGATTCGTCAATTTGCATAGGAGGTGTGTGTTATCTCAGGTATGTGCATGTTGCTAGCTCAGCTCCCAATTTACATAGGTTGATGCGTGTCACCTCAGGTTATAACCTCCAACTGACACAAATTGCTCTTAGAATTGATAAAGCCCTCTGGATAGAGGGTGAAACGTTTTCTGTAACAAATAAAGTCCAGTTGTTTTTGTGTTGAACGCTTTTTCTGATTTGGGGTTTGAGTCAGAGGTGTAGTTTAACTGGATTATCTAGTGTGTCTCAGTCTACCTCAGGAAAATAAATATTCATGAGTTTTTGGGTGACAGCTGAATATATAAACGTATACAACTAATATAATAGTCTTGCATGTTCACATATTCAAATGTTCAATTATGTGATAAAGCTCTGATTATTCTTTGTATAGATCTAGTAGAGTGCTGTATGAATGGGTAAATGAGGCACAGATTGTGTTGTAAAGAGCTTTTAGTGTTTTGATCAGATAGAAAGGAGCTATACAAGTACAGTCCATTTACCATTTATGTTTATTAAATTTGTTCTTTTTTTTTTTTTTACAAAAGAAACAATACAAGACAATCCCATAAATGATAATGTACAAAATATTTAAAAAATGAAAGGTAGCAGAAAGAAGAATAAATCTTATTATATCTGCCCCTTTTTTCCAACAATCAGATTAAACAATAATAATCTTCAACCAACAGTACAAAATGACTAACTCTTTCTAATTTTCTAACTAATACAATACACATTACGCTATTTCAATTTTTTTTAACACATTCGTTTTGATCATTTTCTTAAATGTAAACATTGACTTGGCATTTTTAACTACATTCTCCAAGCCATTCCATAATCTAATTCCCTGGATTGAGGTAGAACGTCCCTTCAAACTAGTTCTGAATTGTGGTTTTACAAACATCTCTGTCCCCTTAAGATTATAACAACTTTGTCTTTTAACAAAATGCATTTGGATATTTAAAGGTAATGCATTATTTTGAGCCCTATACATAACTGATAAAATATTATAGTCTACCAAATCATGGAACTTCAATAACTTCAGTTGATAAAATAATGTACTTGATGGATGACGGTAATGTTTTCTAGTGATAATTCTTACAGCTCTTTTCTGTAATACAAAAATAGGCTTTGTGATTGTTTTACACGCATTCCCCCAAACATCAATACAATAGATTAAGTGTGGAACAATGATTGTGTTATACAACAAATACAGAGCTTTATCATTCAATAGGTCTCTGACTTTGTACAGTACTGCAATCGATTTAGCTATTTTTATTCTTACAGAATTTATGTGTTGTTTCCATGTCAGTTTGTCATCAATGATAACACCCAAAAACTTCACCTCACTCACTCTACAAATCTCAACATCCTCAATTTTGAGTGGAACATCAACAGTTTTCTTTTTATTACTGAATATCATGTAATTAGTTTTTTCTAGATTTAATGATAATTTATTTATTTTAAACCAAGTTTGTATCTTGACAAATTCTGTCTTTATCAATTCCAACATTTGTTCTATATCTTCACCTAAACAGAAAAATGTGGTATCATCAGCAAAAAGTACACATTTAAGGAGTCCTGACACATTTACCAAGTCATTCACATATAAAATAAATAGCTTTGGTCCAAGTACAGAGCCTTGGGGAACTCCACATGTGATATTACAGAGGTCAGATCTTACATCATTTATTTGTACAAATTGTTTCCTATCTTTCAAGTAGCTAGATACCCACTGTAATGCTGGTCCTCTAATACCATATTTGTTCAGTTTTTCAAGGAGAATGGTGTGATCAATAGTATCGAATGCTTTTTTTAAATCAACAAAAATACTGATACAATATTGTTTTTGATCGACAGCAGTAGTTATTTGTTCCATTAATTCCATGAGAGCCATTGATGTAGAGTTTTTTGCTCTAAACCCATACTGACTGTTGCTTAGAATATTTTGTTTATCTATAAATTGATCTAGTCTGTTTACAAATAGTTTTTCAAGAATTTTTGAAAACTGTGGTAACAAGGATATAGGTCTATAATTGTTGAACACACATTTATCACCATTTTTAAAAAGAGGAACTACCTTAGCTACTTTCATATTATCTGGAAATATTCCTGTTGAAAATGATAAATTACATATGTATGTAAACGGCTCAATAACATGGCTCATTATGTCCTTTACAAACATCATATCCATGTCCACCCAGTCTTTTGATCTCTTGTCTGTAAGATTTTTTACTACATTCATTATTTCCTCTTTGTTAGTTCCATTTAGAAAAATACTATTTGCACAACCTGTAATTGAATGGATCACATTATTATCTACTTTTGGTATTTTAGCTGCAAGGCTTGATCCAACATTCACAAAATATTGATTAAATCCATTTACAATTTCATTTTCATCATGAACTCCATCGTTGTCTTTTACAAAATATTT
>JBBPBX010082483.1:0-15725 GCA_038048925.1 Garcialebias charrua | reverse complement strand
TATATATATATATATATATATATATATATATATATCCATCCATCCATCCATTTTCGTCCGCTTATCCGGGGTCGGGTCGCGGGGGTAGCAGCCTAAGTAGGGAGGCCCAGACTTCCCTCTCCCCAGCCACATGGAGCAGCTCCTCTGGGGGAATCCCAAGGCGTTCCCAGGCCAGCCGAGAAACATAGTCCCTCCAGCGTGTCCTGGGTCTTCCTCTGGGCCTCCTCCCGGTGGGACATGCCCGGAACACCTCCCCAGGGAGGCGTCCAGGAGGCATCCTAACCAGATGCCCGAGCCACCTCAACTGGCTCCTCTCGATGTGGAGAAGCAGCGGCTCTACTCCGAGTCCCTCCCGGATGACTGAGCTTCTCACCCTATCTCTAAGGGAGAGTCCAGACACCCTGCGGAGAAAACTCATTTCAGCCGCTTGTATCCGAGATCTCGTTCTTTCGGTCACAACCCAAAGCTCATGACCATAGATGAGGGTGGGAACGTAGATCGATCGGTAAATTGAGAGCTTTGCCTTTTGACTCAGCTCTCTCTTCACCACGACAGACCGGTACAGCGCCCGCTTCACTGCGGATGCTGCACCTATCCGCCTATCGATCTCACGCTCCAGTTTTCCCTCATTCGTGAACAAGACCCCGAGATACTTAAACTCCTCCACTTGGGGCAGGACCTCATCCCCGACCCGGAGAGGGCATGCTACCCTTTTCCGGCTCAAGACCATGGCCTCGGATTTGGAGGAACTGATCCTCATCCCGGCCGCATCACACTCGGCTGCAAACCGCTCCAGCGAAAGCTGTAGATCACGATCTGATGAAGCCAATAGGACCACATCATCTGCAAAAAACAGAGAAGCGATTCTAAGGCCACCAAAACGGATCCTCTCAACACCTTGGCTGCGCCTAGAAATTCTGTCCATAAAAGTTATGAACAGAATCGGTGACAAAGGGCAACCTTGGCGGAGTCCAACTCTCACTGGAAACGAGCCTGACTTACTGCCGGCAATGCGGACCAAGCTCTGACACCGGTCGTACAGGGACCTAACAGCCCATATCAATGGGCCTGGTACCCCATACTCCCGGAGTACCCCCCACAGAACCCCCCGAGGGACGCGGTCGAATGCCTTTTCCAAGTCCACAAAGCACATGTAAACTGGTTGGGCAAACTCCCACGCGCCCTCCAGGACCCTGCTGAGGGTGTAGAGCTGGTCCAGTGTTCCACGACCAGCACGAAAACCACACTGCTCCTCCTGAATCCGAGGTTCGACTATCCGACGGACCCTCCTCTCCAGAACCCCTGAATAGACCTTACCAGGGAGGCTTAAGAGTGTGATCCCCCTATAGTTGTAAGAATTATGAGGAGGTCAATATTAATACTGACCTCTTTATCCTTAATTAATCTACTTATTCAGATTGAATAGTAAATTCACGGATTCTGTTCTTTTTCAGTTTACCCAATATCTCTGTGATCTTTATGATGGATAAATAAACAGAGCCATTAAGTGACAAAGACGTTAACTTAGTTTGATATGTCAAAGAGACACTATCATTTATTTAAAATAAATCAACTAAATTAACACCATTACACTTGATTGACATGATTTCACTTTCTTTCAATTTAAAACGTCAGCACACTTAAATTTAACACAACAGACTTCAATATTGGATGTTAACATATTTAGTCTGTGGGCTCTTTAAACTTAAAAATATAGTTTCCAGCTTAGTTTGAGAGGGGAAAGAAATAGGAGGAAAGATTTAAGAAGAATTGGGAGGTTAAGAGAGGAAGTTTATCTTGCATTTATGAAACCAGATGACACTCTTCTGTACGCGTCCAGCTAAGATATCATCACACCTCCAGCAAGCAAACAGCTGCTCCTTTACCTTAAGACGTCCGCCTTGGTTCTGGTAAAGAGCTGTGGTCAACTTTAGACTGACGAGTCGTCGGTCCCGCAAGTCCAAGCTGGACTCCACGCGTGTTTACCTTGTCGGTGTCGGTGATACTCGCTTTCATCGGCAAAAGTCGTGGCAGTCGTGGTTTCTTGGCTCAAGATAATTTATTCCAGGAAGGAATAACAAACGCTCGTTCGAGGTGGACTCATAACAGCCTGTTATCAGTCCTTAGCTGAAGACGCAGGTCGTTAGCTCTTGACCAAAACGTACTCAGCTCCTTGGGAAAGTTCACATCTCCTTTGAAGTTCCCAGCAACTCTCGAAGCGTTCTCGCACAGTAAGAACTTAAAAAGCAGGAACAAAGAGAGGAGTGGACTTGCCTTATCAGGCCCAAGGTCAGCCAGAGCAGAGAGAGCTTTGTTTAGGGAACAGACAGAGAAAGCTGGAGCCTTGTTCATGATTAAACTGTCTTCTTATTTCTAAACAAAACAGTCGGGTCTCTGTGACCCGATATTTCCCTTTAACACAGCAGTGAAACACAGTTTAACTCTCAAAGAATAACACAGCTTAAAAAGCACACATCATGAAAATGACAAAAGTTATTCTTTTGATCACATTAGAATAAAATCAAAGATAGAAATAGTCTCTTTTGGTGACTATATTTATCAGATTATAGCTAAATGAATGATTTTGTAGTAAATGTCTTGCTTCACTGAGAGGTCAGTAAAGGTCATCACTGGACAGTTCAAAAGTACACAGGTGTCTTAAAAGTGGACAAGGTCATGTCCACTACATCTCCCCCCTTTTGGAAGCCATCGCCAGTCCTTGGGGATGGGGTCCAACACGAAAGGAAACCTTGAACTGTCTTTGATCTTGAAGTAATCCAGCAAGTGGAAAAGAAAAATCAAAAATTATAATCCCATAAAGTTTTTGGAAATTTCATACTGTTCAGAGGTAATCCCATTGCGAAAAGCTTTTACTCCTTTGGAAAACAAAGTCTGTTAACTCCTGGAAAACAAAGCCTGTGATCCCTTGGAAAGCAAAGTCTTATAATCCACAGCGGTAATTCCACAGCAGTAATTCCATATCGATTAGAGTTGTTGATTGATCAGCACCAATTGTTTTCATAATCAGCATGGAGAGGGGATCCCTCGATTGACGCAGAGGAGGCGACCCTTGGATGGAGGTTGAAGACCAAGCGTTGGAGCTGCAGGTCCCACATCGAAGGTTGTTGGCTGGTTGGTTTCCAGTCAGTGCCACTCTGGTTCTATGTGTCATGCAATTATGTGGTTTTTTAAGGTGGGCTTATGATTGGGATTTTACATTAAGCCTTACCTATATGCACCTGGTATGTAAGCTATCATGGTTTAGATCAGCTACAATTACCAATTAAGGGGTGGATCAATTCTGTAAAATTAGATATAGGGATCTGTACCTATAAAATTTTGGAGGGCTTCTGTAACGAAGGCCTCTAATTCCAAACTATTCCTCCATTCATTACTTAGTTTAGGTTAAACTAAAATAAAAAATGAAATATAGTTTGATCTAAATGTCTGTTGTCTTTTAGACGAACGACGTAGGATTTGGTATTCCTAATAAATTTTGAAGTCTATGGCGAGACTCATCAAAATGAATAGATAATCTAGAATAGAAACGATCGAATCGGTTCAATTTAGAAATTATGAGACCAGTGTAGTTTATGGTACCTTGAGTAGCTTTAAACTACATTGACTCTTCGACGATTGAGATTTAACAAAACGAACTGCATGTTGGCATAGTTAAATCCATATCATTCATTAACCAATGTTAATACAAAACCTTTTTGGCTGGGAGTGTTCAGAACCAAACAATATCTCAACTAATGACAACAGTAATGACTAAACAACAAGGAAACAACGTTTCACTGCTTCGACACACTCTTGTCGTCAGATTCCAAAATGCAACACACAAGAAAAACAGTCTCAACTTTATGACCGAGGTCAAAATTAAATCTCGTGGATTTAAACGGTTGTTAAGGTTAGTTTTTGTTGTGGGTTTTAGGCTTAGCGTTTCTAAGTTCAAATTGGACAATGCGACTTATAGGGTGGGAAAGTACGGTAGTTTAAACCTGATTAGTTTATTTACTAACTTGTGTTTGGACGACCTTATTATCCCATGAAGTCGGTGTATTTGTGAGATCTTTGTCTTTTGTGGAGTCATTGAACGCCTTGTAAGGTTTGATCTGATTTCGATGTACCCATTTAGCAATTGGCTCTTTGCGGCCTTTGCTGATTTTGATTTCGTAGACGACTGAGGACACTTTGTCTGTTATCAGATGAGGTCCAGTCCACCTGGGCATTAGTTTGCGGGCGAGAGTTCCGGTCTCGGACCCTCCTTTCCCGGTTGCTGGGGCGAACGTATAGTACCAGACTCTGTCTCCCACTTGGAGTTCATTGTGAGAGGCCTTCTGGTCATAGTACGCCTTACGTCCTTCAGCGGATCTTTCCAGGTTTTTCTGGGCGAAAGCAAAAGTGTTTCTGAGGTGTACATTCAAATCTTTGTCTTTGGCATGGCCTAACATCACCCCCCTTTGGTCATGGGGGACCACGATCACAGGTGAGGACGTCCGTCCATGGGCACAAGTTAGGATGCCACCGTTTAGTTTAAGCTGTTCGCGCAGCTGAGAGAAGACGGTACACAGGAATCGTTTAGGTTTTGGCCAACGTATCTTCTTACGTTTACCTCTTTCCGTGTAATTCAGGTGTGTCACAACTGTCGGCGCAGTCGCAGGTGTGTCTGATTGTACAGACTGCGACGGGTCACTGTCGTTGTGTGTGTCTTCCCACTTCTTGACTGAAGAGAGGCTCTTTGAGTCTGTAAAAACTATGTCATTTCTGACTAGTTCTAGACACAAATGTCCCTGAACCAAGGTTTCATCGAAAGCTTGGCTGATAGCCGATTTACCTGTCCCAGGGGACAGTACAGCAACCTCGGTGTGGGGTCCTTGGATCTCCACACCTTTCTCTACCTGTGGTAGGTAATGTGAGTTTGCCCCCTTCTTGTCTGAAGAGGGGTCCTCGTAGTCTGCAACAATGATGTCCAAGTGACTGTCAGCGTTTGGTTGACTGTCATCTTCTGGACTCAGATGCCCTTGAACCAAGGTTTCATTGAAAGCTTGGTTGATTGCCGAATTACCCGTCTCAGAGGACAGTACAGCGTCATCGGTGTGGGATCCTTGGATCTCAACACCTTTCACTACCTGTGGTAGGTAGTGGTCAGGGAGTGCTGAATGTGTCAGCTCACAGAGGAGGTTCTCTTGTTGGGCCAGAGATTGGTCCAACTTTTGGGTCTCTTCTGTCTCACCTGTAGTTGAAGGTTCACTTACCGGGCTTGTGACCACGGTTGGGGAGTCCCTCGTGGCCACTGCGGTACCTGCGGTTAGGCAGTCTGTACCACAACGAGGAGGCACTTTTATTGGCAGGGGTTTTCTCACTGTTGCCCACATTTCCTGTTGACCATAATCTATAATCGCGTTGAAGCGGTTTATAAAATCTTGGCCAACCAAAAATGGGAATGAGTCAAGTGTAGACACGTACACCGGGTGGTGTAGTGTCATTTCGCCAATCTGCATGTGAACCATAGCCATAGCTGTTAGGGTTGTTCTCGTCTCTGCGAGACCCTGTAGCTCAATAGCACATTTCTCAAAGGGTATTTGCCTGTCAACACCGTTAGCGGCGGTCCTCAGCTCCTCGAACAGCTTGGCCGACATAATAGTTATATCAGAACTGCCATCCAGGAGGGCTTCACGCTCAAGGACACCTTCCAGTGTGATAGGCAGGTAAGCTTTCTTAGCCACCCCCCTTTGTATAAAGTTACACAGAAACCTCACAGGTCTTGGCCCACGTTTCTGTTCACGTGTGACTCTGTCTGTGTAATCTTGTTTACTGTCAGCATCTTGTTGGCTGTCAGCATCATGACCTTCAGGATGTTGTTGTGTGTCAGCAATTGGTTTGCTGTCAACATCCATGGCAATGTTGGTAGTAGTGTGCGCTGAGTTATTTGTGTGCTCTGAGTCTTTGTGAAAGACAGTGCTACACATCGCTCCAGGTTGGTCAATGTTGATAGTGTCATTATCAATGATAACGCCACTCATTGTATCAGGTTGGTCAAGCACAGTAACATTCAAATCTACTGACAAACTACTTACTTCCTCTGTCTCTTCCGAGCATAGAGGTATGCTGCCTTTTTCCTGGAACTTCTGTGACCTTTTGCTACTCCCGGACTGTCCAGTCCGCAGTGCAGGGGCAGGACCTTTGCTCGGTGTAGACCGCGGAGGGTCACTTAAAGAGCGGGCGTCCACCGTTTGTGGTTTTTTGCTTATCTCGGGCAGCTTCGTCCGAGGTGCAGGGACAGGGCGTGTGCTCGTCCTTCTCAACCACTTCGGTTCATTGTTCCAGCGGGCATCGACATGTGGTTTGTGAGTTTGAGAAACATGTTTCTTCTCGCCTTTTTTAGGAGAGGGAGTTGATGAACTTGTCCCTTCCAGCTCCAGCGAGTGGGATTTGACCTTTTCTTGGTAATGTAGTTCACGCTCTGGTTTTGTTTTTAACCAGATCGGGTCAGGGAGTTGACGAACATCAAAACCATTTATAGCACGCCGTTTTATTTTTAATTGCTCAATCTCACTTTTTAACTCAAGTTGTTCTTGTTGAAAATTTTCTCTTCTGCGAATGTTATCTTGCCTGAACAATTCAAGTATTTCTGTGTGCAGCTGTAAAGCTTCATCACAATCGTTATCTCCCATCTTTTTGTTTTGAATTTGTTTGATCTCACGTTTTAACTTAAGTTTTTCTTGTTGAAAAGTTTCTCTTCTGCGAATGTTACTAAGCCTTAACGATTCAAGCTTTGCTGTGAGCAGCTGTAAAGCTTGATCATAATTGTTATCTCCCATCTTTTAGTTTTGATTTTGTGTGAAAAAAATCAAAAGATTGTTCTCATGTTAGTGTTTGCAAATAAATATTCACTTTTAATGTAGCACTGAGTCAAATAAACTAATCAGCTGAGGTTTACGTGTTTCACTGTGTAATAAGTATTCATAGGTACCTTATATCAGGTTTTTACCCTCAATGAACTTTGTAAAAGTTAAATGCACTCTTGCAGTGTTAACTTTAAAATAGAACTTACGTTCAAACAACAGTTACTAACTAACCCAAGCAGCCTGATTTCCGTTTTTTCTTACTCAAACGCTTATAAAAGAGGGCTGACTTAAATGCAATGACTTCGCTAACATGTGACAGGATGCTGCTTGAGCATGCCTTTAAAAAGATGTCTTGCAGTCTCAGTGAAACTGATTTTGTACTGCATTTGACAGTTATCAGGAGTGAAAAAGGACGTTCTGTTCGTTATTTTAAACAATTTTTATTTAAAATAAACGAGTGTTCGTGCGCTCAGCATAACAGTACAGTAATGATTGTGCACAGAAAAACGTTAAAAATGCCAATTTTAACTAAAAGTGTACAGATGTACAACAATTCTGTTTAAAATTCAGAGATGTGAAGAGCATAATGTGGAAATGCTCTGTTCTCCATCATTTTTTTTTTATTTAATTTGAAAATCAAATAAAAATTCCCTTTTGAGTGTCATTATAAATCTCTTCAGTATTTAAAATGAGCATAAATTGTTTGTCTGTACCTCTGTTATTCTAAAATTTGTATTTAGAATAAACAGGAGTTTTTGTTTGCGTACAGAACAATTTTAAAAGCTGGTAATTCACCATAAAAATGCTGACTTCTCATGATGTATTTGAGAAAACTCATCTGTCAACGTCTTTTAACCAACAGGGGGCAGCTTTGAGTCTTAATTTATCACGTGGAGACTGATTTATTTCATTCAGTATTTAACTGAAAACTACCTTTTAGAGTTAGTTTCTAGTATGTTCGTGATAAACGCTCGAACTGCGGTCTTGTCAGAGACAAATTTATGTTGTTAGACAGTTTAGATGGCTTAAATTGAGTTTTTTAAACTTTTAGTGAAACCACTTTTCACCGTGTGTGTGTGAACTGCGTCTGCTTGTCACTCAAAGTGCACCAGGAAATGACGACACAAATAGGCGGGTCGACGCAGCGCGTCACCAGCTCTGCTGTGCTGAGCGAGGCGGAGCTCGCTACACAATACGTGACGTCAACCAATCAATCACAGTGCTTGTAGTCCTTTTCCCAAGCAACCATGGTAAATGTAGTTTTCTAACCTTCGACCAATGAAGTACCGGAAATGACGACAAAGTGGGTTGGTCGCAACGGCGTGCGTTCCCACTACAGCGAATCAGCGTTCGCTACGAGTGATTGACAGCACACAACAGCGAATCAGCGTTCGCTACATGAGTGATTGACAGCTCACAGCTCTCGTTTCATCCAATCACAGCTCATAAACAAACGTGTACTTGGACACGTAGCTCTAACGTTAGCTCGCACAACAGACCACAACTTTATAGACTCTTAAAACAACTCAAACGCTTCAATTTAACTCCCCAAAACTCTGAAACATGCGGCGAACACACCTAGACAGGCCAACTTAGTTACGCTCAGTAACACAGCACTGCAGCTGTTGAACAAACACGGACTCACTCGGAGCGCGTAAAGGTCGGTTCCGGTCCACTTCGTCGTGGAGCAGAAACTTGGGTCTGAACAGAACCACTATCCGACTACGTTCTACAGTAATATGCTTCTATGACCTGCTCTAACATGAAAAATGCCACAACAGCAATCTTGTAGATGTTAAATTAGCTTTCAGGCTTCTGACTCGGCGGTCAAACAAAGCGTTGTACAGGAGTCTGCGTGAACTGGACCGAAACGACCAGAACCACCACAGACCACGGCTGACAAAACTTCACCTGAATGCTTCCAACAGCGTCTAACAGAGTTGAAACAATAACAATCTCACAGCTTCAAATGATAAAAACATGCAGAATCTGCCTGCTTTGAACACTTCCAGCCAAAATCATTATCCTCAGAGTTTAAAACTTGGATCCACTTATGCAAACATGACGTTACAGTTCATGAGAAACCACAGAAATCAATAAACTTTCAGAACCGGTACGAGCCACCAGATGTAAGAATTATGAGGAGGTCAATATTAATACTGACCTCTTTATCCTTAATTAATCTACTTATTCAGATTGAATAGTAAATTCACGGATTCTGTTCTTTTTCAGTTTACCCAATATCTCTGTGATCTTTATGATGGATAAATAAACAGAGCCATTAAGTGACAAAGACGTTAACTTAGTTTGATATGTCAAAGAGACACTATCATTTATTTAAAATAAATCAACTAAATTAACACCATTACACTTGATTGACATGATTTCACTTTCTTTCAATTCAAATACGTCAGCACACTTAAATTTAACACAACAGACATAAATATTAGATGTTACACATATTTAGTCTGAGGGGCATTTCAGCTTAAAATATAGTTTCCAGCTTAGGTTGAGAGGGAAAAGAAATAGGAGGAATAAGAGGTTGGAGAGATTAAGTTATTTATCTCGAGTGTAACCAGAGATGACACTTTCCATCCGACTTCGGCTAAATCCCAGGTACGTTTGTAAACAGCTTTACCTTTTGACGATGCGTCTGATAAAGATATTACCAGCCTCCCAGGTGCACAGAGTCCTTCCGGCCCTCGTACGTCTGAACTGGTCGTTTACTTCCAACGTCTCCTCGGATCCGCGTCAGCCGTCAGAAACATGTGGCAGCTTCTGGCTGACTTCAAGACGAGATGTTTCTCAAAGAAAGTTCATTAAGAACTTTGGAGCTTTTGCTCGGGGAACTGGATGGAGGCGTCCATCAGTTCTAGCTGACAAGTTAGTCTTTGGCTCTTGACCAAGCTTGACCAGCTGCAAGGCAGAGAGCTTTCAGGTCTCCGTCCATTCAAACTCTCTGTCCATTCAAAGACTGCGTAGACTCATAACAGCCTGTTATCAGTCCTTAGCTGAAGACGCCGGTCGTTAGCTCTTGACCACACGTGTCCAGCTCTTGGGAAAGTTCACATCTCTTGCAAGTTCCCAGCAACTCTCGAAGCGTTCTCGCACAGTAAGAACTTAAAAAGCAGGAACAAAGAGAGGAGTGGACTTGCCTTATCAGGCCCAAGGTCAGCCAGAGCAGAGAGAGCTTTGTTTAGGGAACAGACAGAGAAAGCTGGAGCCTTGTTCATGATTAAACTGTCTTCTTATTTCTAAACAAAACAGTCGGGTCTCTGTGACCCGATATTTCCCTTTAACACAGCAGTGAAACACAGTTTAACTCTCAAAGAATAACACAGCTTAAAAGCACACATCATGAAAATGACAAAAGTTATTCTTTTGATCACATTAGAATAAAATCAAAGATAGAAATAGTCTCTTTTGGTGACTATATTTATCAGATTATAGCTAAATGAATGATTTTGTAGTAAATGTCTTGCTTCACTGAGAGGTCAGTAAAGGTCATCACTGGACAGTTCAAAAGTACACAGGTGTCTTAAAAGTGGACAAGGTCATGTCCACTACAGTTGACAGCTCCGCCCCTCTCTTCACCCGAGTGTCCAGGACATGCGGCCGCAGATCAGATGAGACGACAACAAAGTCGATCATCGAACTGCGACCTAAGGTGTCCTGGTGCCAAGAGCACACATGGACACCCTTATGCCTGAACATGGTGTTTGTTATGGACAATCCATGACGAGCACAGAAGTCCAACAACAGAACACCGCTCGGGTTCAGATCAGGGGGGCCGTTCCTCCCAACCACACCCCTCCAGGTCTCACTGTCATTGCCCACGTGAGCGTTGAAGTCCCCCAGCAGAACAAGGGAGTCCCCAGGAGGCGCACCCTCCAATACCCCCTCCAAGGACTCCAAAAAGGGTGGGTAATCTGCGCTGCCGTTTGGTGCATAGGCACAAACAACAGTCAGAGCCCGTCCCCCCACACGTAGGCGAAGGGAGGCTACCCTCTCGTTCACCGGGGTGAACCCCAACGTACAGGCACCGAGATGGGGGGCAACCAGTATGCCCACTCCTGCTCGGCGCCTCTCACCAGGGGCAACTCCAGAGTGGAAGAGTGTCCAACCCCTCTCAAGGAAACTGGTTCCAGAGCCAGAGCCATGCGTTGAGGTGAGTCCGACTATTTCTAGCCGGAACCTCTCAACCTCACACACTAGCTCAGGCTCCTTCCCCACCAGAGAGGTGACATTCCATGTCCCAATGGCCAGCTTCTGTAGCCGAGGATCAGACCGCCAGGGTCCCCGCCCTCGGCCACCACCCATTCCACATTGCACCCGACCCCTTTGGCCCCTCTCACAGGTGGTGAGCCCATGGGAAGGGGGACCCACGTCTCCTCTTCGGAGAAGAGGAGACGTGGGTTTTGAAGAAATATGTTATTGGGGTATTGAAGAAATATGTGGGTATTGAAGAAATATGTTAAAAATATATTGTTAGAAAAGTCACAGACTGCACTACAAAGTTACATAGTGCAGCTTTAAATCTCTTTCGGGGACTGAAGATATATTCATTTGACTCTCGGGAAAGTTTGGCGTGCCACGTTCTTTACAGATTAAACCAGCATTGGTTCTGAAGTTGCTCAGATACTTTTGTTGTAAAAAATAACTTTAACTGGATGCTGCAAAGTTAAAGCAGTTTATCCAAAGTAACAACAGAAACAGACAAATATTCATCATTTCACAGATTTGATTTTGATGTTCGTAACTTTATACACAATTAATTTTTTCCCAATCAGTCCAAGTTAGGACTCTGTCTGTCATTTAGATTCAGTTTTGACCAAATAAATAACCAGAAAATTCCCTGTGTGTAACTAAAAACTTTTAATTTTCAAATTAGAACTACAGAAAACTTTTAATCAGGTGTTTTGCAGGATTATGCTGAAAGGTTATAAAATTACCTGCTGTAGATAGTTCTAAATCACCACATCAAAAAGAAAATTAAATATTTTTTCTGACCAAACTGTCGAGCTAACATAAAATTCAATAAAAATTGTAAAATTTTTAAAAAAGCTGTCGAGCTAACAACTAGCACGAGTGTGACCAAAACCAGAGTGGATCTTAAAACCACTTTAGTCAAACATGTAAACCCTTTTTTTAAATACAGTATAAACTTTTATACCCCTATCAGACCTTTAGTCCCGGGATTCATAGGCGTAATTTACACGGGGGATGGGGGGGATTTAACCCCCTCAATAATTGGATCCAGTCAATATAACCCCCCCCCCAAAAAAATGGCATCATTCATTTCAAGCTCCCGGATTAACTGGAGGTGCGCGCGCGGCGCGGAGGAGGAGCGCATTTCAGCAGGTGAGAGACTGCTCTCTCTCTCTGCCTTCAAAGCTGCCGTTCGGTTCTCCCCTCCTCCTCCCCCCTCCAGCAGCAGCCGGGGACACGTTTTTTTGCCTCTGTCACTAGCCTCGCGAGAACTGCCCCCTGCAGTAGCCTCGGTGGCAGTTCTCGCGATGTTACTGCTGGCAGCGGGGAACACAAACCCAAAGCTGCCGTTCGCCCCCCTTCCTCCTCCCCCCTCCAGAAGCAGCAGGGGACACATTTTTTTGCCTCTGTCACTAGCCTCGCGAGAACTGCCCCCTGCAGTAGCCTCAGTGGCAGTTCTCGCGATGTTACTGCTGGCAATGGGAACACAAACCCAGAAAAACACAGAGATGAATGAATGTAACGAGAGAGAAAAAGTTAAGACTTCGTGTAAATATCTTGAAAAATGGGACAGCGAATTTACTTTCCTAAAGAAGAGTAGGGTGGGACACAATTACGCGTTTTGTAAGATTTGTAACTGCGACTTTAGTGTCTCTCATGGGGGAAGGAACGATGTCCGTCAGCATGAAAAATCCGTCAAGCACAAAGGTAGGCCTATCAGATTGTGATCACATAACTGGTTTGAAAGAGGCTGATAGGTAGTTATTTTAGATTTCTTGTAAACCTGTCTTAAAATGTAAGGGGTCCTGGACTTTGGTTGGGCTAGTGCAGGGGTCTGCAACCTGCGGCTCTGGAGCCACATGCGGCTCTTTGGTCCCTCAGCAGTGGCTCTTCCAAGCTTTGATCAAAACTAACTTTAAACTGAATTTTATTTGTTCTTATAACAACAAAAAGGGCTAGTTTTAGCAGTTTTTCCTGTCATTTCCTTTGCAAATGTGTGAATACTAGAACTAATAGAATGAGTAAAACATAAGTTAACTTTATTTATTTGAAGTAGGATATTTAATTTTTCCACGATTAAAATAATTTACCTAGACCTGCATAGTTCATTATTTTATTTTTTAATTGGGAAAGATCACATTATTTTTCCTTCTTTATGATAATCTGGTCTTTTTTAGTCTTAAAATGTAAAAATATCAACAAATCATTAGATATTTTCAGCTTTACAATGGCCAGAAAACTACAGGTCAGAAAATTGTCCTTTAACAAACTTAAAGTGGTCTGTGGGCCACCAGTTGAGAATCCCAGTTGTAGCAGGTATTGTGGCTCCGGAAACGTTTAATTTAGTGAACAAAGGGGCAGAAATGGCTCTTTTGATCATAAAGGTTGCAGATCCCTGGGCTAGTGGGATGGCTCGGCGTACCCGGCAGAAAATTTCCTTTATTTTTAAATCCAAAACTTGACAGGTATGATGCAGGGTTTTACTCTGCTCTTGTCATATTATGGCTGTATTTGAATCATTTGTTGTAATTTTTCCTAGTTAAACCGTAGTGAACCAGGTAAATACACACTCTTTGAAAATTGTGAAATTGAGGTATGTTATATAATAAATCTTAAAAATGTAAAATATGTGTTATGGCTGAAAAAAATGCAGAAAAATAGTGAGTTTTTTTCTTACTTGTTGAACCTATGTGGAACAAAAAAGGAGCAGAATAAATACAGAGAAAACAGGAAAGTTAAGTAAATCACAGTAAATCACAGTAAAAGCATTACAATATATTTTAACCCTAAAATATCCTGAATCATAAAAAAAGTTATTTATTCAATAAATAAATAGGTAGATAGCATAACCCCCCCAATGTTAGACCTAAAGTTACGCCCTTGCCGGGATTACATGGTTATTTAGACTTCTAAAGTTTCTTGCAAGTGCTAATAGAAGGCAGCTGTTGCATGTCGGCTACAGCCAGAAACACTTCCTGAATAAGAACATTTCTGCCAAAATAAATATTTTACATAAAACCAACAGCGGTGTAAAAGTTTATGCAAACTTGTTTGCACAAAAGGCTATAAAATGTAGCTCACTAGCCGATAGCTGGATTGTTAAAAGAGCTATCTACTACAGGTAAGATGCTAATTTATAAATATTCCACATAACCCAACTTGTGACCCAACGAGAGGTCATATAAACCCAATCTAATTACAGCTTATAAACTGAACAAGTGTTCTGTAAAGCTAGAACTTTACATTATTCATATTTCATTGGGGAGAATAAAAATATCCCCAGGTTCCTTTTCAGTACCATAGAGTCTAATGAAAAATCCAATCTCTGTTTATTCCCTACAACTATAAGCAGTGATGAGTTCATGAGTTTTTATAAATAAAATTAGTTAAATTAGGTGAAATTTTCAAACCAACCTTCCTACTATCGCCTCTGGTTCCGTGTCAGATGAGACAACTTTAAAAATGTCACTAGATCCAGATTTACATTTGGACTGTTTTTGTCCCATCAAAACTTTTTAACTACCGTACTAATGTACAATTGTTTTTATATTGTGTTATATCATTGAACTTGTGAAAAAAAATGAAACACATCGCCGTTTGTTCAGTTTAACAGGTTTTAAAGTTACGTTCCATACAGTGTTCATCCAGAGTCCTACTTGTGGAGGCTCATATAAGCATAATTTATGTAACACAGAGAGAAATATACATACTTTATATAGAAAACAGAACTACTAACAAAAATAATCATCTTTTTTTATAGCAGCAAAAAAGAAGAAACTAAAAGAAAAAAATATGTATATAGATCTTTCAAACAAGGCATATTATATATAATACACTGTGTATATTCTGCTTTCCCATTCTTTAAATATTCTTGATTTATTCTCTATGAAAATCAAAGTGTATAGGCATCTTTTCTCCACACAACGCACTAGAGGCAGATGTATGGCTGTCTTGTCACCACGATCAGCTTGTGGAAAACACAAACACACACGCACAAAAAAAACAACAACTTTGTTGCGTCTCCGCACTCATTCAGTGTCCAGGATGATGGAGTCAATATGGCGGCCACAGAAAAAAAGTGCAAAGACTAAACTCCTGAGTGGCTCGGCCTAAAAGAACAAATACAATAAAATAAAAGTTGTTTTTTTTAAACACAAGAACAAAAACTAAACTTTCAGTATTGCAGCTGATGTTTCCAACATGAAGTGTAAACCAGATAATCTCAACAGAGAACAAGAACCAAAAATAAACACAGAGATTACTTTTTTCCTTCACGCCTGTCTTTTTGCATTTAGAAAAGCACCGTCTCTTTCCCACACAGTCCAGTTCAGTCCGTAACATCTCCCACACCAGCACAAAGACAACATGAGTCTCTTGGAAATCAAATGTCCTTCACAGACACACAAGCTCAAAAAAATAAATATCCACAGTTCGTTCTTTCTTTTGCAACATTCCTCCACTGTTTTTAGTTACTGCAGCTTTTTTTTTTTAAAATAATTTTCTGTGCAAGTTCTGTGCAACGTCAGGCTCGTCGAACATTGAAACAAGAATCATTACGACTGAAATCAACTCACATTCATTACTTCTTGTGTTTGTTTGTTTTTTTTAAAGAACATTTTAGGTCACAAGATGGAATCAAAAATTAAGAAATCAAATCCGCGCTTT
>JBBPBX010082482.1:0-10365 GCA_038048925.1 Garcialebias charrua | reverse complement strand
TCTTTATTCCTTGGCCACCACACTCATTTGAGGAAAACATAATTTTAATCAATAAAAAAATGGAAAGCATAGTTTCTTCAAAAGGTTGGAGTTGCCCACATTTATTAATACGGTTTACATTTATTACTACTGTTTACATTTACACTACTTTTATCTACACTACTGCAGATACATATACAGCATTCTCTGACTAGCCTTATCTAAGGATGCCAAATGTGCCTTATGTGCCTCACTGCATATGCCACTTTGCCTCTATACCAACATCAACTACCTCATACATATACTGTGTACATTAACTTATATGCTGCTGTGCCACTCTTTGCAAATGTCAATGCTAGAACCTTCAGTTTATTTTATAGATATACTTTTTATACTTTTTATACTACTATGCAAAAACTCAGGACAGTATTACACTTTTATTATTTCATTTTATGCTTATGTTCATTGGGTGTTTGGTGTTTTAGGGGTGTTTGGTGTTTCAGTGTTGGTGTAAATTTTCATACTTTTATACTATTATGAAAAAACTCAGGACAGTGTTACACTTTTACTATTTTATGCTTATGTTTATTAAATGTTTTAGTGTTTAGTGTTTAGATGGTTACTGTTGCACCGAGGGACTGAGAGAAACGCAATTTCGGTCCTGTGTATGTCCTGTACATATTGCAGTTCTGACAATAAAGTTGACTTTGACTTTGACTTTACACACACACACACACACACATACACACACACACACACACACACACACACACACATATTAGTGATGTTCATATTAACTCGTTATTATTGCGTTAACGCAGCAAATGGTTAAAGCCGACAATTATTTTAAAGCCTGTTAATACTGTTAATACAGTTAGGTTTTGTTTTCCTCCTTAATTTGTCCTCAACACACACACACAGCACTCCGGCCGGTGGCTGGCTATCCAGCTTGAGAGCGAGACAGGGTCCGCTTCAAAAGGATTGCATCCAATCCCATTGAAGCTAGCGTTGTCTTGGTCTCCAGCTACAAGTACTTGGATCTGAATGACAGCCTCAGATGGGGCAACAACGCCACCAGCCTCAGACGGCTGAGGCGAGCTGGACTGGGAAGCCCAGTCCTCACCTCCTTCTACAGGTGTGCAGTGGAGAGCATCCTGTGCTCCAGCATCAAAGTGTGGTATGGAGGCTGCACAGCTGCAGAAAGAATAGCTCTGCAGAGAGTGGTGAAGGCTGCACAGAAGATGTTGGAGTCAGTCTCCCCACTATCACAGACATTTACACCTCCAGATGCAGGAAAAGAGTCACCTGCATCATGAATGACCCCACTCACCCAGCACATGCACATTTTGCCCGGCTCCCCTCAGGCAGAAGACTGAGGAGCATTAAGTGTAGAACCACTAGACTGAGGAACAGCTTCTACCCTGAAGCTGTTAAGGGCGAGGCAGAGCTCCGCGCTGGACCGAGCGCCACGCCGTGTGAGCGCCGTGCGAGCGCCGTGCGAGCGCCGCGGCACAAGCCTTTGAACGCTCGTGCGAACGCGCCAAGCTCAAATTTTACGACCGCTCACGCGCGCGCGTTGTCTCACAATAAACTGCCCTGGTGGCGGACTGTTTTGTATGACACACAAACAAGGGCGTAACTTTGTGTTGAAAGTTGGTGGGGACGGAAATCGAAAATGTTGCATCTGCTTTTTTGGACAAAGTACCGGTACTTTTTTCAATTGTGTATGTCGTAATAACAATAACAGTTGTATGACACCCTTACTAGCAGTGTAACAGCTGTATGACACTGAGTAGCAGTTTAACAGCTGTATGACTCCCTGAGTTAGCATTTATCCTGTCAGATCATTGTACATTGTTATTAACACCTTCATTTTCATTACATCAGCACACAAGTTTTATACAAAAGGTCTTTGTAAGAAGGCACGATACAGAAAGACATTGTTAACAGGAATAACAATAATAAACTTTATTTAAATAGGACCTTCCAGCAACAACTTGCATTGTCCAAAGTGCATTACAAGATAATAAAGATAAAAGTTGAATGAATGAATGAAAATAATACTACAAACCGGATTCCAAAAAAGTTGGGACACTAAAAAACTGAATGCAATGATGTGGAGATGGCAAATGTCAATATTTTATTCGTAATAGAACATAGATGACAGATCAAAAGTTTAATCTGAGTAAATGTAACATTTTAAAGGAAAAATATGTTGATTCAAAATTTCAGTGTCAACAAATCCCAAAACATTTGGGACAAGTAGCAATAAGTGGCTGGAAAAAGGAAATTGAGCATATAACGAACAGCTGGAAGACCAATTAACACTAATTAGGTCAATTGGCAACATGATTGGGTATAAAAAGAGCTTCTCAGAGTGTCAGTGTCTCTCAGAAGCCAAGCTGGTAAGAGGATCACCAATTCCACCATTGTTGCACAGAAAGATAGTGCAGCAATACCAGAATGGTGTTGCCCAGCGTAAAATAGCAAAGACTTTTAAGTTATCATCATCAACCGTGCATAACATCATCAAAAGATTCAGAGAATCTGGAACAATCACTGTGCATAAGGGTCAAGGCCGTAAAACTCTACTGGATGCTCGTGATCTCCGGGCCCTTAAACATCACTGCACCTCAAACAGGAATGCCACTGTCAAGGAAATAACAGAATGGGCTCAGGAATACTTCCAGAAAGCATTGTCAGTGAACACAATCCACTGTGCCATCCGCCGTTGCAGCTGAAACTCTACAGTGCAAAGAGGAAGCCATTTTTAAGCAAGCTCAGATGTTTTCACTGGGCCAGGGGTCATTTAAAATAGAGTGTGGTAAAATGGAAGACTGTTCTGTGGTCAGATGAGTCACGATTTGAAGTTCGTTATGGAACACTGGGATGCCATGTCATCCGGACCAGAGAGGACAAGGATAGCCCAAGTTGTTATCAACTCTCCGTTCAGAAGCCTGCATCACTGATGGTATGGGGTTGCATGAGTGCTTGTGGCATGGGCAGCTTGCACGTCTGGAAAGGCACCATTAATGCAGAGAACTATGTTCAGGTTCTAGAACAACATATGCTCCCATCTAGACGTCATCTCTTTCAAGGAAGACCCTGCATTTTTCAACAAGATAATGCCAGATCACATTCTGCAGCAATCACAACATCATGTCTACGTAGGAGAAGGATCCAGGTACTGAAATGTCCAGCCTGCAGTCCAGATCTTTCACCTATAGAGAACATTTGGCGCATCATAAAGAGGAAGGTGCAACAAAGAAGGCCCAAGACGATTGAACAGTTAGAGGCCTGTATTAGACATGAATGGGAGAGCATTCCTATTTCTAAACTTGAGAAACTGGTCTCCTCTGTCCCCAGACGTCTGTTGAGTGTTGTAAGAAGAAGGGGGGATGGCACACAGTGGTAAAAATGGACTTGTCCCAACTTTTTTTGGATTTGTTGATGCCATGAAATTTTGAAAAAACATATTTTTCTCTTAAAATGATACATTCTCTCAGTTTAAACTTTTGATCTGTGATTTGTGTTCTATTCTGAATAAAATATTAGATGTTGGCACCTCCACATCATTGCATTCAGTTTTTATTCACTATTTGTTTAGTGTCCCAACTTTTTTGGATCTGGTTTGTAAAAAACAACAACAATTAAGATTGTTATTTTCTCCCTAGCTTCATACAGTGCTCTTGATGTGTTGTGTAGAATCCACTTTGCTCATTGGGAAGAATCTTCTAAGCATATGATGTCACAATTTGGCCGATAGAAACTCTGAAAATGAAATGAAGCTATTTAGAGGACATTTAATCCGTAGGAGCTGCACTGAGTACAACAATCTATCCAGGCTTGCTCCAAACTAAAAATAGTAGGTGCACACTATCATTACAAATGCAATTACATCCATCCATCCATCCATTTTCTTCCGCTTATCCGGGGTCGGGTCGCGGGGGTAGCAGCCTAAGTAGGGAGGCCCAGACTTCGTAGGAGAAGGATCCAGGTACTGAAATGTCCAGCCTGCAGTCCAGATCTTTCACCTATAGAGAACATTACAAATGCAATTACAGTAATTAATAAAAATAAAACAATTATCAGCATTTATTTCACAGTATTGCAGCAGCATGGCAGCATGACCTGTCTTGCCCTGCAGCATGAACGTGCTGGTACACCTGATGTTGAAACTAACAGGCAGACTCAGTGATGGAGGACTTTAAGGCTTTAGCTCTGTGTCTGCTTCAAGATAAATAAGAACATGCTCCACCTGTTTCAGAGCTTTTCAGATTGTTTTCAGCTTGTTTATTGATTCACCGTGAGTTGCTAGTAGAAGGAGCTAAATATGCTAGTAGAAGTATCTGCAGCCACTTCTTAAACTCGTCCTCCATCCCTCCTCCGTCTGCAGCAGGATGATAATACTGTTTTGTTTAAATTAAATTCACAAAGCTCAGACTAACTTCGCGCACACTGTTCACACATAAACAAACGTAGTTTTCGCTCCTCCTGAAGTCGCGCACATATTACACGCAAAACGTCATCAAAACGATTTACTTACGTTCAGGAAATGCATGCACACTGTAAACACAATAACACCATGAGTACTGTGCACCAAAACTATTTAATGACTTACTTTTTGGTCGTATTTTGCCGTGTAGGGTGATCAGACAGCTCCTCTGCACGCCATGGGAGTCTTGCAAACTGCGCAGTGCGTACTAACTAAATACAGAGCCACTGCTGGACAGAGCAGCTGTTCGGCAGTTGTTGTTGTTGTTTTTTTTGTTGGGGTTCGTTGACGGTGTGAAACGGAGATAACTTTTTTCTTTTCTTTCTGAGTAGCGGCATGAATGGGGTTTTAATCAGAGGGTTAGGGTTAAATGTTCAATAAAATAAAATAAAAAGTAAAATATGTGAACAAAATATTGGTGGGGACTGTCCACTAGAGGTCAGCATTGGTGGGGATTTGTCCCCACCAGTCCTTCAGGAAGTTACGCCTATGCACACAAATGTATTAAATATCTCTTCTTCATCGCTGATCGGACTTTTCTTTTGTTTTTTTGCCAAAAGTCAAGTGATCGCTTGAAGCGGTCACCATTCACTTCCTCCTCTGATGAGGAGGAATGAATTGATTTCTCACAAGCAAACTAAAGTCATGTCCAACGTGGATGCGCCAGCTTCTAAATATTTCCTTGTGTGCTGGTCTGCTGTGTGGGCTGAAGGACCAGCGCTCCCTGTTTTAATTGTATTTTTAAAAACTTTTTGTGAACATATAAACACAGAAAACCGCTGCGCAGCCCTCTGCCTTTTCTTCTCAGACCCGACATGTCAATCAATTCAGTAGGCGTGTCAGCAAATGACCAATCAGCGACCTCAATTTGTCCTGTAGGTAAACGCTCCACCCTGCTTCTGCTCAAATGACATCAAGTATTTGGAGTGAAAACGTTGGAGCTTCACGCTGAGCTCTGCTGTGAACCGCCCACGCGCAGCACACGCGCGTGGCACGGCGCTCAGATTAGCGCACAGCTCTGCAAGAGCCTTTAGACTCATAAATCCCCAACCAGGATAATCACTGTGGGGGAAAAAATCACATCATGTAGCTGCTGATCTGTTTCATGTTGCTGTGTTCATTTGTACTCATCTGCTCAAAGAGACTCATATTTGTGCCACTGTTAGGCATTATGTTTTTGTACTAATAGTGCTTAGCATATTTTTAGTTCATGTTTTTCTTTGTTCATATCTTAGATCTTATTACTGTTTTTCTTTTTCTTTTACATTTTATACTTTTGTAGGATGTACCTGGGACCCTGTGTACACAATTTCGTTCTAGCACATGTACCAAATGTTATGTAAATGACAAATAAAGAAACTCTGACTCTGACCAATTACTAACAGGAAGGTGGGTCAAAAGCAAGCCAGTGGATAGCTGATGGTCCCGTTCTTTTGTAGCGGCAGAGTTAACAATGCACCATAGACTTCCTCACATCAGGACAAACACAGTTTTACTGGGGAGTGCAATTAAAACAAGTTGCTCTCTGCCTTCTCTACAACTGGTGGACATTTCTCCTACTACCTGTACTCTGACTGAATTCTACCCCCTTGCTGAGATGCTGGGTCATTCCCGATAGAGTCTATCGGGAATGACCCAGCATCTCAGCAATTGTTTTTTAATTAATCTCAAAAGCTCAGACTTTAAGCTACACACCAGTTTTAAAATTGTGTTGATTGGCCAAGGCAAACCAGAGTAATGATAAATGAATCCATGCCACAGCTTATTTCCTGAAAATCAGATCTGAAGTGGCTTTGAGCAGAGGCTGCAGGCTGTAGCGATGAGGGACAAAAAACGCCCATCACCCTTTGCATTCACCTCCCACCCCCCACCAAACAGGTAAACAGCCTCCCCTCTCCTTTTTTGATGGAGGGTCAGGCTACAAAATATGCATGAAGAATGAGGAATAAGGGAAAAAAAGGGAAAACAACACAGAAGTTGCACCGAGCCAGACTGGGAGGTCTGACTGTGTAGAGGAGGGGTCCAGAAACCCTCTGACTGGGTAAAATGCTGCCTGACTGCTGGTAAAATCTTGGCAGGCAGTCCTTTAGCTTTACATGATTGAAGTCAACAGCCACCACGTAAAGAGCTTCAGGGTGTTTGCTTTGCAGTGAGCTAAAATGATCATGTAGTCAAAAGTCAAGTCAAAGTCAACTTTATTGTCAGAACTGCAATATGTACAGGACATAGGATTGAAATTGCGTTTCTCTCAGTCCCTCGGTGCAACAGTAACCATCCAAACACTAAAACACTGAAACATTTAACAAACATAAGCACAAAATAGCAAAAGTGTAACACTGTCCTGAGTTTTTGCATAGTAGTATAAAAGTATGAAAATTTACACCAACACTAAAACTAAAACTAAAACACTAAACATTTAATGAACATAAGCATAAAATGAAATAATAAAAGTGTAATACTGTCCTGAGTTTTTGCATAGTAGTATAAAAAAGTATAAAAAGTATATCTATAAAATAAACTGAAGGTTCTAGCATTGACATTTGCAAAGAGTGGCAAAGCAGCATATGAGTTAATGTACACAGTATATGTATGAGGTAGTAGTTGATGTTGGTATAGAGGCAAAAGTGGCATATGCAGTAAGGCACATTGGGCATCCTTAAATAAGGCTGGTCAGAGAATACTGTATATGTATCAGCAGTAGTGTAGATATAAAAGTAGTGTAAATGTAAACAGTAGTAATAAATGTAAACAGTATTAATAAATGTAAACAGTGAATGTAAACAGTAGTATGAATGTAGTACAGTAGCACTTTGAGATTTTTATTAATGAAAAGTGCATTATAAATGGAATTCATTATTATTATTATTATTATTATTATTATTATTATTATTATTATTATTATTTATTATTATATTATTATTATAGGCAGTAATACAAACAGTGCAAATATGAGAAGTAGTGCAAACTGAATGAGCACATGACCGAGAGTTTAGTGAATAACCCGTTTGATGACACAGAGTCCAGTGTTAAAATTAGGGATGCACCGATACCAGATTTTTGAAAACCGAGTACAAGTACAAGTACTTACATTAAAGTACTTGCCGATACCAAGTACCGATACAAGTACTAATTAATATTTTTTTTAATCATTCTAATTAACTTAAACTGTTTATTTTCATTAGACCAGTGTTTTTCAACCTTTTTTGAGCCAAGGCACAGTGTTTTCATTGAAAAAATCACGAGGCACACCACCAACCAGAATTGTAAACAAAGATACTCTGTATCCGCCTATATTAAATATATAGTCATTCTTATCAAAGTGTCTTGAATAGGAATGAAATAAACACAAAAATGTATTTTTATCATATTTTATATTTCTTATTTCAAATTGCACTTAACATGTCTTTAAAAATACACCCGAACAGTACCACAACAATGTGGTCTTGTGACTGTTACATGCTCAAAGCAGCAAGGGGCGATATGTACCATTTAAGTTTACCGGTATATTTTTTTGGGTACTTCATTGTGTGTTTTATGAGTGTGGACAAAGTCAAACACTAAAGCTGTTTAGAAAACCACTTGATTTCTAAACTTAAAAATATTTAGATCACAGATCAAAAGTTTAAACTGAGAGAATGTATCATTTTAAGGGAAAAATATGTTGTTTCAAAATTTCATAGCGTCAACAAATCCCAAAAAAGTTGGGACAAATCCATTTTTCCCACTGTACCGTAGTAAGTGGACCCCTTACCGATAGCCTTGGCCCCCTCTCGGCCCCCCCAGCAATAAAAGTCTAGCTCCGCCACTGGTCCAGAGCAGCGCAGCGCTTAAACTGGCAGAGAGAGACAGAGACAAATCCGAAAGCCACGTGCAGTTTGGAGAGCAGAGGAGAACATTAATTTCATTTAAAAACATGACAATTATACATACAATACAATAACAAAAAGTTAATTAAATAAAATGAAAGGTGGCAGAAGAAGAACTAGTCTTATGAAAACTGCCCCTTTTTACTCAATTCTAATGTAAATCAAATTATATATATAAAATTTTATTTCAAAAAGAAAATAACAATCTAGCTAAATTAAAAACATAAAAACTCAAACATCTTAATCAAATCAGACAACAACTTAAGTAGATATATGTATTAACGATTCCCATATTCTTCCAAGAAACTCGTCTTTATCAGTCTCTTAAATGTACACAGTGATCTGGCATTCTTAACAGTATCTTCCAAACCATTCCACAATCCTATTCCCTGAATTATTGTGGATCGTTCCTTCAAACTACTACTAAAATAAGGCTTCACAAACATCTCAATTCCTTTAAGAAAATATACACTCTCTCTTTTAACAAAATGTGTTTGAATATTGTCAGGCAACATGCCTTTATGTGCCTTATACATAAGCAACAAAATGTTATAATTAACCAAATCATAGAATAGTTATATTCTAATTGCGTCCATGTGGATGTAATAATTGTTAATCATGTGTGTTTGGTGTGAACAATAATGATTTTCACATCATGAACAGTTTCTCAGAATCACCTCTAGGTGTCGCCAATGGAACCAAAACCACAGAAACGTGCGTACGCCAGCCCTGGAGTTCGTGGAGCTGCGCACATTTCCACGTTCAGTTCTGTTTTGATACATACGGAGTTTTGCGTGGAAAATGGCGTACGCAAGGTTTTTGTGCGTACGCACCGTTGATACATGAGGCCCCTGGAGGGTAAACTTTATCTTGGCTGCAAGTATCAAGCTGCGAAATCCTTCGTTTTCTACAGATGATAGCAGTTGGCCATTAATTATGATGAAGTTTAGCAGCTTCTGTGTAAACAATCAAGCTCCATGCCTTCAGCGGTGTGCAAGGGCGTAGATTTCATCTCATTATTGGGGGGGACCATAAACAGGGAAATTTTTTAAGAGCAATTTTGGGGGGGTCGGCAAAGTTACAGTGAAATGTAATGCAAAATGTACAGAGGGAAGTTTATCCAAACTGCATGCATATACTATGCAGAATAATCAACAATAATATTGATTTAAATGGCATGTATTTTATTTAGTAGTCTTAATACTACTATTAATCAGTACAACAGTGATACTCATTACTCTTGTTAAAAAATGTAATGTGTTCAATCTGCAGTACAATAGACGACAAATAATGACAAGTGGCAAAATGAGAATTTTGCAAAATAGGTCCCCTCTAAATATTGTTTAAATTTCAGTTTGGCTTGTATTCATAGATTGCTGTGGTCAGTGTCACTGATAATCTGGTACAACATCTTCCCAAAATCTTAATGCTTAAAAAGAAAACAGTTTTCAAGGAGAAGAAATACTTTAATGCAGGGGTCACCAAACTTTTTGAGACTGAGAGCTACTTCAGTGGAACCAAGAGGCACAAAGGTCCACTTGTTCGTTCCAAACAAATTTGCATGGTTCAACTTTAATCATAGTATTAATAATAATACATTTACATACATGTGAATATATGACTGCCTGATCACATCTGATCTGGTCTGTATTATTAAAGACTCCACACAATGCTTTAGCTTGGTAAATATGATCAATTATTATTGATAATTACCAGTAGTGATTAGAACTCTCAATCAAGAACTTGAGTCCTCAGTTTGAATAATGTTTTGGTTCTTCTGTGCAAATGTAAATTGTTCTTAGCTTTGACTGGGAGTGTGGATGGTTGTTTGTCTCTTTGTCTGTCTCTGTGATGGACTGGAGACCTGTCCTGGGTGTCCCTGCCTTCACCCAAAAGCAGCTGAGATTGGTTCCAGTCCTAAACAAGGGGGCATAATGGATTACTTATTAACTGATATTTAAACATAAACACTATTTCTTTTATGTTAAACTCAGTTTGTAACATTTGAAATTCGTTGTATTTTAT
>JBBPBX010082480.1:0-15726 GCA_038048925.1 Garcialebias charrua | reverse complement strand
GATTAGCGTTGCCCACCACTGATAATGCAAAAGGCCAAATGTTTCTTCCACGATATACAGCTAGGATGAATTCACTTTAATTAATGCACTTAAGTGGTTTTAAACTGAGAAAGTTATATATCTTTGGACTGTGTTCAATATGAAAAATATTTCAATGCACTTGTTCAGATTTTTAGCAAATTAATAAAATGGCAGCCTATCATAAATAACTTGCATGTAAACTTTTGATAATTAACCCTTATATTATCTTTTAACTTTATGACTATTCAAGTTCTTTAGGGAAATAATGTGACCATCATACATAACATTTTGGGTCATGGGGGTCACTGTGCCCATGTCCAACAATCACTGTGCGATGGACGGGGTACACCCTGGGCAGGTCTCAAGTCCATCACAGAGCCACATGGAGACAAATGAGCCAAACAAATATGCACTCTCTGTGTCTCGCCTAGGGACAATATAGAGTTACCAATCAGCCTAACATGCATGTTTTTGGTCTGTGGGAGGAAACCGGAGTACCTGGAGAAAGTCCATGCATGCACGGAGAGGACATGTAAACTCCACTCAAAAAGATCCCAGGCCAGGATTTGAACCAACAACCTTCTTTCTGAGAAGCAATAGCTTAACTGATTCAACGTGCCACTGGTATGTAAAGATATGATGTTTATTGTTTACGTTTTACAATGTACTTTTGGTTTGGCAATGCAAACTTTATCTTTAAAAAAACAAAGTGTCAAATCGAGTAAAAAATCTATTATTTCCTGTGGGTTTGCCACTCGGGTCCAATTTAACCTCTGTCACATGGCAAACACAGGACCAACAGTTTTTGTAAAAATAACAAGAGCAGCTTAGGTTAAAGTCTTAAATCCATGATTTTTAAAGTAAATCAGATTTTACTTCGAACTACCAAATCTACTTGATCTTCTTTGGCCAGCAGATTCAATTCGTTTTTAATTAATCACAAAGGAATGATGTAAAGTTTTTCCACAAAGCATTGATTGTAAATGTAACCCTCATATGTAGTTTTTCCAAATATAAAAAAGTCTGTTTCCTGCAGAGGAAATGAACAGAGCACTTTTTAAATGTTGTAAACCCTCTCAGCTGACTACAAACAAGTGTATGTATTTAATTTAGTTCAGCCACAGTGGAGGCTTGATTCTCTCTGCATCTTGGTACACACTCTTTAACAGTAGTGTCAGAAAAGCTCTTTAGACTGACTAATCTTTGACCTGCTGACAGCTGCATCCTCTCCTGAAATGAACACAAATTCCCTCAGACTAGCCGCTTGTCCGGCTCGGATCAATACGGCTCTGATGAGCAAAGACACCTTCCAGGGGCTGCAGGGCATGAGGACCACTCTGGCATACCATCACTTGGTCATAATTACCTGACACATGCAGCAGGCTGCAGTGCATTTATAAAGATTATTGCATATGTGTGTGGAAGTGCAAGAATTTGTGTGTCTACAGAAAGCTTATTTGCATATCACACTCCCCTTCTAGACAAACACTACTTAATCTGACAGAAACATTTGTCTAAATTTTAACAACTTATTGCACTGAAAAAAATATTAGAATCCCTGTAACACCTTGCGTTTGTTTAAATACCATACCATACCATACCATCCCATACCATACCACTTTATTTATAAAGCAATTTAAACAGTGACAGTGCAAACCGAAGTGCTGTACAGGGACAGACAGACCAAGCACACAGCAACAAACCACATAACAGGAAACCAAATATAGAAACAAACCAACAAAAAAAGTGGATAACAACAACAGCAATATGACCAACACAGTGTGATCCACACAGGCTCAACACATATCACACAGTGTCAAAAGCTGGGGAATAATAGTGTTTTTTAAGTGATATTTAAAAACTGTGAGGGAGGGGGGCATGTCTGACAAGCAGAGGTAACTCATTCCATAGTCATGTGCCTGCAACAGAGAAGGCCCTGTCACCTCTGCGCTTGAGACGGGTTCCTTGAACTGTGAAGAGCAACAAGTCAGCTGATCTGAGAGAACATGGTGGACATACGGCTGCAGCAGATCAGTAAGATAGGAGGGGCAGAGCTGTTTAGTGATTTATAGACATACAAAAGCACTTTAAATTAGATGCAAAGGTGAACCAGAAGCCAGTGCAGGGAGGACAAAACAGGTGTAATGTGCTCACTTTTGCCTGTGTTGGTTAAAAATTGAGCTGCCGCATTCTGGACCAGTTGAAGTCTAGTTATGGAGGTCTAACTGATACCAAAAAGGAGTGAGTTGCAATAATCAAACCTGGATGTAATTAATGCATGTATTACTGTCCCCAGGTTATTTTTGGACAATATGGGCTTCAGCTTAGACAGCCACCTCAGCTGGAAAAAGCAGGATTTAACAATCATATTTACATGACTGTTGAGTTTCAAAGAAGGGTCAAGTACGACTCCCAGATTAGTGACTCTTTATTTCACCAACAGTGCCAAAATGGACAGGTCAATGCAGTGGTTGGTGATTGTGTCTTTGGGAGGAAACAACATAACTTCAGACTTCTTCTCGTTGAAACTCAAGACATTTAAAGCCATCCAGTCTCTGATGTCAGCCAGGCAGTTCAGCAATGGTTGAATAGAGTGAGTACCCTTAAGTCTGAGGGGGAAGTAGATTTGACAATCGTCGGCGTAGAAATGAAAAGGTATGTTGTATTTCCGGAAAATAGCACCTAGTGGCAGCAGGTATAACGAAAATAAAAGGGGGCCGAGGATGGACCCCTGCAGTACCCTCCATTTAAGCACTGCCGAAGCGGAACTAAACCTTTGATGGAGACGCAAAAGGATCTGACAGCGAGGTAGGATCTAAAACCATTTGAGGGCTGACCCTGTGATGCCCACTCACTGCTCTAGCCTCACAATGAGGAGATCATGGTCGATCGTATCAAAAGCAGATGTTAGGTCCAGTAAGAGAAGGAGCACAGATTCACTGGCATCTGTGAATAGGAAGATGTCGTTAAAAACCTTAAGTAGAGAAGTTTCAATGCTGTGGAGAGGTTTAAAGCCTAAGATGGTGTGATCCTCTAGAGAGCATTTCAGCTGGGACTCCACTGTTTTTTCTAGTAGTTTAGCGACAAATGGGAGTTTGGAGACAGGTTAGAAGTTAGACATGACTGAGGGGTCAAGACTAGGTTTTATCAGGAGAGGTTGGATAGCAACATGTGAAATTGGCACCACACCTGAGAATAAGTTGCTACTCACAATGGCAAGAACAGGAGGGCCCAGAACAGGAACAACTCCCTTTAGGAGTCGAGGGGGGACAACGTCAAAGAGGGAACCAAATGGCTTCATGTTGCACATGGCATGCTCCAGAGAAGACAGAGATGGGCTCAAAGTGGTCAAAAACAGCCACAAAATGAGATGGGATGGACAGATCATGAGCAGGTGGAGAAATGAGTGCCTGGGTGTTCGCAACTGTTTCTGAAAAGAAATGGAGGAAGTTTTCACACAGCTCAGTTGAGGCTTCTAGAGGTGATGGTTCACTGAGGTGTAGAACTGAGTTCAGGGTGGAAAAAAGAGCTCGGGAGTTATGGGAATTTGAGGGATTTATATCATAAAAGTACTTTGATTTAGCAGCTTCAACTGCCTTCTGATAATGACGCCAACTCTCCTTTAGGATTTGAAAATAAACCTGCAGTCGGTCTTTCCTCCACCTGCACCCTGCTCTCCGACATTGCTGTCTAATGGCTTGAGTGACGTCAATAAGCCATGGTTCTGACATAATTTTTGTTTTCCTGGTTTTAACGAGCAATGCAGTCCAGAACATTTAAACAAACAGAGTTAAACTGAGAGGTTAGCTCCTCGGTGGAGAGAGACACAGAGACTTAACAGTAGGACAAGGCGGGATGATATGAAACAAAACAGGCATGTGGTCTGAGAGAACGTTGTCACTGACTACCAAATTACAAAAAGAGACATCACGTGTTAAAATAAGATCCAGAGTGTGCCCGTGTTGTTGGGTGGGACTATTTACATGTTGAGTTAAATTAAATGAGTCCAACAAATCTAGGAAGTCCTTCACTAACAGCTTCTCCTGACAACAGACATGAATATTAAAATGTGAAGTTTAAAGAAGAAATCAGGTGATTCAACAAACAACTCGTGTTTTACACAACCATGGTCCACTTGGTTTAGTGGCTATGTCTACTTTGACAGCTACTGTCTCATGTCTACCTAAAGCCCTGCATGCTGCTTCGTTGTCTTCATCTGGTGACGATTCCTATCCCAGCTTCCCGCGTGCATGGACCAGGAAAACAATGGGAGCTTGCGGCCAGGGTAGCTCATTGTGAAGAGCGAGCCGCTGGCGCGTGCTCACTCAACCACTGCTGGCTCGGATAACATCAGGATGTGTGTGGTCAACGCCAGATCTGTCTGCAATAAAACTTTCATACTCAAGGATTACTTTCAAGAACACAATTTGGAATTTTTCTGCATCACAGAGTTGTGGATGTCACCGGGTAAGTCCAGCGCATTTACGGAAATATTACCTCCAAACTGTTTGTATTTTAATGACCCGCGGCCATCAGGTCGTGGTGGTGGATTATTAACAGAATTCAAATCAACTTTTGACTATAAACAACTTCCCATCCCAGTCTCCTGCTCCAGTTTTGAGCTGACTATTTTTTATCTAGGCCATTCACCTGTGACTTTATGTGCTCTGGTCTACCACCTACCTCGGTCTAAGGACTTCATCAATTAATTTTCTGACTTCCTGGCTGAAATCACACCTAAATATGCTCGGGTGGTCATTTTTGGCAATTTCAATTTGCATGTGTGTTGTCATAAGAAGCCCATGGTTAAGGACTTTTTAGATTTATTGGACTCATTTAATTTAAATCAGCATGCAAACAGTCCCACCCAAGAGCATGGACATATACTGGACCTTGTGTTAACAATGTGATATGACTGTTTCTAATCTTGAAATATGTGACAATGTGTTTTCAGACCACATGCTAGTTCGGTTTCAGTTCACTCTCCCCCATCTAACTCCTAAGCCGTGCATTCCTGCACGTAAAGACAGGACTTTTAACCATTTAACTGCCACACGTTTCACTGAGGTTTACAACTCTGAAATACAGGTAGTCCCCGACTTACGAGCGCTCTGACTTACGAGGTCCCGGACTTACGAGCATGCATCTCATTAAAAAAAAAAAAAAAAAAAATTTTTTTTTTTTTTTTTACTTTTTTTTATTTTTTATAAATGAATACATGTACAGTACTGGACAGTCACCAAGCACTTAGTCTATCCTAACACAGTTTTTAAAGATGAAGGAATAAGTTGAATTGTCTCCCTTTCACATAAAGGGAGCAAGCTCCCTATGGAGCCTGCAGGGAGGAGGGAGACAATTCAACTGATTCCTTCATCTTTAAAAACTGTGTTAGGATAGGCTAAGTGCTTGGTGACTGTACAGTACTGTACATTTATCTATTAATAAATAAAAAACAATAAAAAATAAAAATACTGTATATACTGTATATTTTTAATAAATAGATAAATGTACAGTACTGTACAGTCACCAAGCACTTAGCCTATCCTAACACAGTTTTTAAAGATGAAGGAATCAGTTGAATTGTCTCCCTCCTCCCTGCAGGCTCCATAGGGAGCTTGCTCCCTTTATGTGAAAGGGAGACAATTCAACTTATTCCTTCATCTTTAAAAACTGTGTTAGGATAGGCTAAGTGCTTGGTGACTGTCCAGTACTGTACATGTATTCATTTATAAAAAAAATAAATAAAAATAAGTAAAAAAAAAAAATTTTTTTTTTATTTTTTTTTTTTTACTATGTGTTCCTACTTACGAATTTTTGACTTACGAGTGCCCCCTAGTGACGGAACTCGCTCGTAAGTCGGGGACTACCTGTAATAATTCAGCCTCCAGTGTTTCTCTCCACCACTGAGGAGCTGACATCCCAGTTCAACTCTGTTTGTTTGAAGGCTCTGGATCATGTTTCTCCCATTACATCTAGAAGACCAAAACTCAGAGCAGAACCGTGGCTGACTGATGTGACCAGAGTTGTTAGGCAGCAAAGCAGGAGGGCGGAGTGAAAATGGAGAAAAGACGGGCTGCAGGTCTCTTTTCAAATATTAAAAGAGAGCTGGCGCCTATGTCAGAAAGCAGTAAAAACTGCTAAATCCCAATACTTTTCTGATATCATTGCTTCAAATTCTCGCAATCCACGAGTTCTGTTCTCCACCCTAAACTCTGTTCTCCATCTCACTGAAAAATCACCCCTGGAAGCGTCGGCCGAGCTATGCGAGAGTTTCCTACATTTCTTTTTAGATAAAATTGCGACCACCCAGGCTCTGATTTCTCTTCCAACTCATGATCCATCCATCTCACCTCAATCTGTAACTCTATTTGACCACTTTGAACCAGTCTCTCTGTCCTCTCTAGAGCAGGTCATGTGCAACCTGAAACCATCTGGTTCCCCCTTTGATGTGGTCCCTCCTCGGCTCCTAAAGGATGTTTTTCCTACTCTAGGTCCCTCCATTCTCTCTATTGTAAATAGCAGTCTATCCTCGGGTGTGGTGCCAAAATCATTAAAACCAGTGTTGGGTGTAACGCGTTACTTAGTAACGCGTTACAGTAATCACATTACATTTTTCAGCAACGTGGTAGTGTAACGCACTACTTTGAAAATGCCTGTAATATATTACAGTTACTAACAAAACCTTACATTAGTTACTTGCGTTACAATCAGGACCTTTAGGAGAATAGTTTAAAAAAAAAATTTAATTTACCTTTCGGAGAAAAGTTGTGGGACGACGGAGCAGACGCATGACTGTCACGGGGAGAAAACAAAGACGTACGCGATGACGTCGGAACGTCATACGTCAACGTACATAGACATATAAAGGACTGGTACATAGACATACATTGGAGGGAATGAATGAACAACATGGCGGAGATGGAGGAGAACTCGGCGATTTCATTTTATGGATGGAAGTATTCACATTATTTTTCTTTTGTCGCGAGAAAGGACAAGAACATTACAGTAGTGTGCAAGCTATGTCTGGGCCACAACAAGACACTGTCTACTGCTACGAACTCGACGTCAAATCTTTACAAGCATTTACAAAGACAACACGCTAATGCTAAGCTAGTTGCTAAAGAGCCGCAGAGGGATGGAGAAGCAAGTTTGATGCCGCCACCGTGTAAGCAGGCTCGGCTTGAATTTCACCGCCAGGCATCCACTACAAAGGCTGAGGTAAACAAACTTGTAGCAGCGTACGTAGTGAACGAAGTGTTGCCAATTTCAACTGTTGAGTCCCCGTATTTCCGGAGAATTCTGAGCAAAATACAGACAACAGGAGGTGAACTGGTATCGTCAGACAGAAAAACGTTTTCAAAGTACCTTGACCAGTGTTATGTGAAGATGGAAAATGAACTGAAAAAAACGTTTGAGGGCTTGGAGTATGTGTCAACTACTGCAGATATTTGGACCTGTCATAACAAAAGTTTTTTGGGCATGACAGCACATTGGATCAACCCAGCCAACTTTAAAAGAGAAAAGGCTGCTATTGCCTGCAAACGGATAAGAGGAAGACACACATACGACGTTGTGGCAAGTGAAATTGAACAAATTCATTCAGCATTTGGACTAACATATAAGGTAACAGCAACTGTTACAGATAACGGGTCAAACTTTGTTAAAGCTTTTAAGATGTATGAGGCTCCAGCAACAGATTCAGATGAAGAGGATGGGGATGAAGAGACAGTGTTTACTGATGTTGATGAAGTCCTATCTAGTGGCACCTCAGGACAATATACTCTGCCCCCTCACATTAGATGTGCATCACACACACTGAACTTAATTTCTACAAATGATGTTGACAAATGGCTGTCTGCAAATCCTGAGTCCAAGTCGGTGTACAGAAGTGCCACTGCTAAGTGTTCAGCCCTCTGGACAAAGAGCAGCCGTTCAACTGTAGCCTCTGAGCTGGTTGAAAATATATGCAAACGTAAACTCATTGTTCCAGTAACAACACGGTGGAACTCATTCTATGATGCCCTGTCCTGCATAACTAATATTCCCATCGCAGACTTAAACTCATTGTGTACCCAACTACTAGACATTAAAGGCCTCTCTGAACGTGAATACACTTTTCTTAAAGAGTACTGTTCAGTCATGAAACCCCTCACTGTGGCTTTGGACATACTTCAAGGTGAAGATAACTGTTATTATGGGAGCCTTTTGCCTACACTGGAAATGTTGATGTCCAAGGTATTAGCACTCGAAACAGGTCTCTCAAGAATGACAGCGAGTCTGCCTAATGTCATAGTGCAGGTAAGTGTAAAATCATTTAGCATGTTTAACTCTTTTATGCTGTATCTTATATGTTTTTATATGCATTTACAGGCCATCAAAACAAGATTCGGTCCAGTGTTGGAGAGCCATAATGCTTTGCTGGCTGCTGTCACACTCCCGAAGTTCAAAGTGAGGTGGCTGAAAGAAGAGCAGCGGAGAGATGCCTTAAAGACACTGCTAACCAGTGAGTGCCGGTCATTACCTCAGCGTTGTCGCCAAACACATGATGAAGAAGACCTTTGTGCGCCACAGACCTCTACCTCCTTGAAAAAATGTGAACTTGACTTTTTCAACTTTGAGGAAGAAACTGCAGCACCTCCTGACTGTGAGAGTGAAGTATTTGATTACCTAAAGTCAGGTTCAGAGATTGAAATCTTAAATAACTTTCCTAACATAAAGTCTTTATCAGTCAAATATAACACAGCAACACCCTCAAGTGCACCAGTGGAGCGGCTTTTCAGCCTGGGCAGTCTGGTGCTTAGTCCAAGAAGGAATAGACTGACTGACAAGCGATTTGAAAAACTGTTGCTTATGAGGTACAACCACCTTTTTGACAAACCTGCTCTGTAAATGTAGAGGTAAACATCTCTGACTCAGAAAAGACCATCACATTTCAGAGGTTTTATTTTTTATTTTGTTTTATTTTTTTTAAACGGAAGTTTTACATTTTGATATTTGCCATACCTTTTGAATGGCACATTTATGCATTGTGCTTTTTAGCACTGCTGTTTTACTTTTTCATTAAAAATGAGTGTCAAAAAGATCTCTGTCATTATTGAAAGATAAAAATTAATACAGGTTAAATCTCAGGTCTTAGAGTAATCCGAAAGTAATGTAACTAAGTTACTTTCAGAACTGAGTAACTAAGTAGTGTAATATGTTACTTTTTTTAAAAGTAACTTGTAATGTGTAACTAATTACTTATTTTGGGTAACTACCCCAACACTGATTAAAACATGCTGCTGTTCAACCTCCCCTGACAAAAACAAACCTTGTGTTACGACCGGTGAGGATCAAAACACATTTGAAGGACGCAGGACACAAGGAAAAAGGTTTAACAGAAATTTTATTAACTAAACTAAAGTCCGGTCAAGGATGAAGTCATCTGCAGCAGCTCCCTCTGGTCAGGAACCACCACCAGCTTCTCCAGGCATCCCACGTCACAAACAAAAGAAAGAAAGTTCAACTGAGAGATGGGTTGGGGTAAAGCTGCCAAAAGGAAAATAAGGCTGCCCAACAGAGCCAACTCCTATAGAGCCTGCGAACCCTGTTAGACAGCGGGCTAACTGTACTAAAACTCTAGGCTTAAAATATGGAACTAAAGCGAAAACAGGACTACCAGCTTTACCCAACCAAAAGTAACGAAAGGAATTATGTTACAACAAAAAAAAGGCACGAGCCCCCACACACAGCTGCCTCTAACAGACAGCCACCAGAGCCCTCAGACTCTGAGACACAAAAACCTCCAACACTTCAGGTCCTTTACTCTAGGTACACTAGAGTCCACACGAGCCTCTAAACAAGAGAACCAGAGCACATTAGTGCTCCAACCAACACTCTCAAAAGATGAGAGCACCAACGACCTCTCTAATAAAAGAGAGACCACTACAACCAGGGAGGGTGGAGGAAACTCCCAGTTCAACAAACAAACATCTGTAGGTTCACCTGATGAATGTTCAAACAGTGGTCAGGGTGGGTGAAGGACACTCCTGAACACACACATATATGCAGCCTGCAGCTGCCTTCAATAAACTTGGTTTACCTTCCAAAAAGGCTCTCAAGTTTGCTCCAACAAGCTCCTGCTTGCATCCACCAACCTTAGTTGGCCATCATAACCTCCACACTGTCCAAAACCTCCACACTGTTCTGGCTCTTGCTCCCAGCTTATCAAAGGGAGAGAGCCAGCAGGTGTTTGCAGCTCAGCCAATCAAGCCTGATTAGCTGAGTAAAAAAAGTGCAGCAGGAGGCTGCAGACTTCAGGTGACCTAAACTGAGGTTTAAACTTTTTTATTTATTTAATCCCTTCAGGATACATAACACCTTGACCCTTCAGTAGTATCTAATTTCAGGCCTGTCTCCAGATTCCCATTTTTTTCTAAGCTTCTAGAGAAAATAGTTGAGTCCCATTTGAAGTGCTTCCTGGAGGATCACGTTATCCTTGAGTTATTCCAATCTGGCTTCAAATCTCTACACAACACTGAGACTGCCCTACTGAAGGTTTTTAACGACATTTTCCTTTCCACAGACACTGGTGATCCTGTGTTGCTTGTCCTATTGGACCTCACATCCGCTTTCGACACCATCGACCATGAGATCCTTATTGCTAGGATGGAGCAGTGGGTAGGCATCACAGGGTCGGCTCTCAATTGGTTCAGATCCTACCTCTCTGACAGATCCTTTTGTGTTTCCATCAACGATTTTAGTTCTGCAATGGCGGCACTTAAATGGGGGGTTCCGCAGGGGTCCATCCTGGGTCCTCTCCTATTCTCCTTATCTGCTGTCACTTGGTGCTATTTCCCGGAAACACAACATACCCTTCCACTTCTACGCCAACGACTGTCAAATTTACTTCCCCCTAAGACACAATGGTACATGCTCTATTCAACCTCTGCTCGACTGCCTGGCTGACATCAGGGACTGGATGATTTTAAATGTCTTAAGTTTCAATGATAAGAAGTCTGAATCCATACTGTTCCTTCCCAATGACACAATCTCGAACCACTGCATCAACCTCTCTGCTCTACCCCTGTCTGAAAAACAAAAAGTCACAAATCTGGGAGTGATAATGGATCCTTCCATGAAACTCAACAGTCATGTAAATATGATCATTAAATCCTGTTTTTTTCCAGCTGAGGTGACTGTCTAAGCTGAAGCCCATATTGTCCAAAAGTAACCTGGAGACAGTAATTCATGCATTTATTACATCTAGGCTTAATTACTGCAATTCACTTCTGCTTGGTGTCAGTCAGACCACCATTGCACGACTACAACGGGTTCAGAACGCAGCAGCCTGATTTTTAACCAGTACACGTAAAACAGAGCACATTACACCAGTCTTGGCTTCCTTGCACTGGCTACCGGTTCATCTTTGAATCCAGTACAAAATTCTCATGTATGTCTGCAAATCGCTGAACAGTCTCGCCCCCGCTTATCTCTCGGATTTGATACACCCTTATGTCCCACCACGTGCTTTGAGGTCAGAGGACCGGGTACTTTTAAGAGTTCCAGGGACTCGTCTTAAGCGCAGAGGTGACAGAGCATTCTCTGTAGCAGGCCCAAGACTCTGGAACGAGTTGCCGCTGCTAGTCAGACAGGCCCCCTCCCTCTCAGTTTTCAAACCCCGTTTGAAGACCCACTACTACTCTGTTGCTTTCCACACCAGCTGATTTATATATTTGGTCGTTTTATCTATGATCTGCAATATTTTTATGTATTTTGTTTTGTACTTCATTGTGTGTGTTGCCTGTTGTTTGTTTGTTTGTTTGTTTGTTTGTTCAGGACTCTGGTTGTTTGGCCTTGTTCCTGTTTAAAGTGCTTTATAAATAAAATGGTATGGTATGGTATGGTACCTCAGACTTGTTTTACTTCATTTACATTTGTTCTACAAGCAGCTAACAGTGTTAATATCTGCAACTGTAGTTAGATTAAAAACAAGGTTAAACAAAACTATTTGCTTCTGATCTGTGTGTTGTATTTAACATGCGCTGCAACATGGCAGCACTCATGAGAGGTCCACTTCGACACACTTATTTTGTTCATTATTGTTTTTCTTTTGACTTTTTGCAGCTGCACTTGTGGACTGCACACAGGTACTGAATAATTTAAAAATAATTTATGTTAAATAAACAATCCATGGCTCGTCCATCAATCAGCCAGTTGTGTTTCATGTCCAATCTTACTTTGAAAAACTGTGATAGTGCAAGTCCGTGAACAATGAACCGCGAAGTAGCGAGGGACTACTGTATATAAAAAGTAAATTAACATTATTTGAGGAGCAGACTTCTTTGAGTTTAACTTTATCACAGAACTGTCATCTTGAGCAAGCATGAAGGCAACAATGGAAAGGAAAAACTCCCACATGAGGAAAAAAAACCTCCAGCAGAACCAGACTCAGAACAAACGCACATCTGCTTCGACTCGCTGGATTTGAGAAGACAGGAAGACACATTTGAAAAATCATATAATAATAAGATCAGCTAAGGGAACTGAGTTTACGTATGATGAGTTTTGGTCATTGCTCAATAAAAATGTCATTAGATATGAAACTTCAGCATCTTATTCTCCCCATCAGAATGGGACTGCTGAAAGAACCTGGAGAACTGTTTGAAATGGCTATATGTATGCTAATTGAGTGTAAACTGTCTAATGAGTTGTGGAAATATTCATGCAACCTTGATTTAATCAGGTTAGTCCCACTGAGCCACGAGGACTCATTTACTAGAGAGACCAGGATTTTAACAAAGAATGATGAAACAGTGCACAACAACAACAACAACAACAACAACAACAACAACAACAACAACAACAACAGACATTTACAAATGGTTCATAAAAAAATATTTATTTTGTTTTTACAATTGAAAACAGAATGATAATTAAAAGGTGAGGGAAATGTAGTGGGGAAAAAAACAGCTAAGTTACGAGTCCGTGTAGAATACTAAAAACAGGAACATGTCAAGGAGGGTGGAGAAGTAAAATATTGTCCCGTCTTTGACGCGCTCCACCGGATTATTTTCGCTTCGTATCCGACCGGAAGTGCAGAGTGGTTCGTCTGCAAAACGCTCCGCCGAAATTTTCGCTAATCGCTACCTCTTCGGCTCCATCAGGTAAATAAATAAACCAAAAACTACATCTCATACCAACATTAAGGCAGATAACAAGTTATACTCTGCTTAAAGCCGTAAGTCAGCTCAAATACAAACACGATGCTAACATTAGCTTGTATTTTTTCTTAGACAAATGACCTGAAATGGCTTCACAGTGTTCACCAGCGTCCAAGGTAAAAACGTCAGTGTAACTGAATTAAGAGTGCCACAGAACTGTTACAGCATATGTTGTGAAAAGGTTGCATCCCTTTTCAGATGTGGATTCAACCATGGATTGCACTTACATTGCACTCAAATCCAACACTTATTAACATTCTTAATCCATTTAAAGTTCTCTGTGTCTTTTAAAATGTTTTAATGTCTCTAGTTTTCATTATTATATAATTTCTGTTTATGTTCTCTTTCATTCCATTATGAGTGAATGTCACAGTTTGAAGAATTATTGAATAGGTTAGTTAGGCAATAACAACAGAGCTAATAATTGTACACATTCTCAGTCTTAAAAATGATTTAATAATCTCTTTTTACTGATAATACTGATAAACCTGTTGTTTGTTTAGGAACTTCCTGCAGTCTGTCCAGAAAGTCTCCACTGGAGGAGCGTTTTGCTGAGGAAGAGGCACAACATAATGTCACAGCTCCATGTCCATGAAGAAACAAATGGAGAGAGGGCTGCAGATGTACCAGGACAGCCCACCATCCTGCTGCTGGTGGTGGAACCAGGTTAGCCCATAAGTGGGAGCTCAGTAACATGACTGCAGCATCAGACACTGGACAATATTATAATAATAATAATAATAATAATAATAATAATAATAATAATAATAATAATAATAATAATAATAATAATAATAATATATGTTGGTGAGTCCTCCATGTTACCATACCATACCATTTTATTTATAAAGCACTTTCAACAGGAACAAGTCCACACCAAAGTGCTTCATGTTGGCTCTAATCTGCCCTGTGAGAAATTCATAGTAAATGTAACAAAAAGGAAAAAGTTCATAGCATTAAATTCAAACAGAAGTTCAAATTATTTCATCCTGAAATAACTCTGGCTAACTACTGTAGCTTTTTTATAACATGGAGTTAAACTCAATGTAGTCTCCTCAGATAAATAGTGTTACCATTATTTTTTATATTAAAGTTTCTGTTAACTTATTATTTTTATATTTGATTGTTTCTGTTCAGTGCCCTGAGACAACTTCCGTTGTGACTTGGAACTATACAGTATAAATAAACTGAACTGAACTGAATTGACACGTCTTTTTGTAACCCCGCCTACAAAAAGAATCGGAACCAAGAATAGAAAAGAATCAGAATCGAAACAAAGAATCGGAATCGGAACCGGAATTGCTCCAATTCAAACGATGCCCAACCCTAATTCTCAGTCGTCCAGGACATGATCGAATCAAAAAAGGCGTTCAATACAAGATCAACTGGACTTTATTTGTTACAGAAGACGTTTCGCTTCTCATCCGAGGAGCTTTATCAATTCAATGAAACAGACTGTGGTAGATAGAGAGTAAACTTCCAGATGGCCTGAAAAAGGAATGGCTTCTCCATGTAGCCAGCAAAGGAAATGAGGCTGAAGAAGATGAACGATTTGACTACCTCCTGACATTTCTTAAAGGTCAAGAAGCCATATATGAAAAGCTGGATCAACTGAAGGAGGAGGAGTCAAAACCAAGGTCTGAATCACGGCAAGCCCGGACCAGGACATCTACCCAACCAACAAACATATCTCAAGGTTGTGTGGTCTGTGGAGACGCAAAGCACAAGAAAAGAATGTATTTTAGCCAAAATTTTCATACACTTAAGCTGTCAGAAAAGAGGAAAGCTGTCAAGATGCTGGGGGCCTGCAAAAAATGTCTAAAAATTCACAGTGAGAATGAATACTGTAAACGTGATTTCCTGTGCAAGCAACCAGATTGCAAGGAGCAATAGACTGCAAAGCACCATTATTATATTTGCCTAAGAGCTGAAGTGTCTAGGGGGCATTCTTTTCAGAGGCACAAAGACAGCACAGTGGGAGGGGATGTAGGAGACCACTACACTCAAGCCCAACAAGACTTTATTAAAAGCCTCCCACCTGAACAGGCAGAAAAGTGCCTCCATGTTTTCTGTAATGTGGTGACTAAAAAATCTCTTGTCTAATCAGCCCAACCTTCTAGCAAAAAATGCTTTAGTTTAGTGGCCTGTAATTATGATGCTATTAGAGGTCACAGCTAATGTAGGACAAAAAATCAGGACCCTAATTGATCTAGCATCAGATACAAATTATATAACACAAAAAGCTAAGTCTGGTCCTCTGGACATTCAAAAAACAAAACAAAACAAAGCAAAAAAAAAAGCTGTAGAAACGTTTCGTCTTTCGTCCGAAAGACTTCCTCAGTCTGAGAAGCTGTGTTCAGCTCAGTCTTATAAATAGCACCCTCCCACAGTGGATCAACCAGTTGGCTGATGACAGCCGAAACCAGCTGCTCACATGATCAAGGAGGACCATCAGCCTGACGATGGATCGTTAACACCCTGATGGTTGTTTGCTATTAACAGA
>JBBPBX010082479.1:0-15727 GCA_038048925.1 Garcialebias charrua | reverse complement strand
CAAGTGCCATTGTTGGACCTGGATGGAGATCCATCATTGGAAAGAGCTCTGGGGTTGTTCTGGGACACAACAGATGACTGCATCACCTTCATTATCAAGGTCAAGGACAAACCCAGCACAAAAAGAGGCATGCTAAGCACAATAAGTTCAGTTTATGACCCCCTGGGGTTAGTTGGCCCATTCATTCTACGGGGAAAGACACTATTTCAGACAAGTCACACAATGGAAACATGTCTGCACAGAACTAAACCCTGCAGATGGTGTTTCAAGAGGACTGTCTGCTGAAGAACTAACAAACCAGGAGCAGATGGACTAGTGCGATCGGTGCAAGTAAAGACTCACAGAGGGACTTACACCCGTCCAATACACAAGCTATGTTTGCTAGAAGGAAATATGGATGAGTAGGCTCTAATTACCTTCAGCTTGTGTGTTTTCTTTTCTTCATATGTTATAGATGATTTTTCTTATTTTCATGTTCACGATTACTGTAAACTGTTAATTATTACTCTAAGTCAAGTTATCACCATGAAAATATGTAACAGATATTTTCATTTGAAAGGTTTCTTATTACAAGGTTAAATTTGAGTAGTTAAGTAAGGTTATTTAATTCTAGCTTGTCGCTCACCAATTTTCTCGGATGACCGTCTATCGAGGTCATCGGGGCCGGGATGTTGGATTCACTCCTCCCATTTTCCACTAGAGGGCTCTATAGCTTTACTTTTTGTTTAAGTGAGTTGACGGTTAAACAGGAAGTGAACCAACGGCGGACCGGAAGTGGGTTTTATTTAGCCGTTAGCTGAAAATAACAAGCCAAATCTAACATAAAATCATATCTTACTTGTGTTCATGATTATTGCCCAACGTGGTAAGTTATATTTAATGCTGTAGGATGTGAGAGATATGTTATTTTGTAGTTCTAAGCGTGGGTTTTGGTGAATTAGCTTAGAGCTAATAAGATGCTAACGGGTAGCAGCTAGTTAGCTAACTTTCATTTCATTTATTTATTTATTTATTCATTTTATAAAAAGAACACATAGCAAACACATGTTTCTTGTATAAAAAAGAAAATATAAAATGAAAGGCTAGTTAGCTAAATGATAGCTTTGTTGCTGCACTGTGATATTTAAATGCTGATGTTTATAACTGGTTGGTTAAATCTATTCTAGTTCTTAAGTATATGTTTAATCTATTCAATCAAATTAATATATTTAATCAATTTAATTTTATTCAATTAATCTATTCTAATCTATTCTAGTTCTTAAGTCTATGTTTAAGTTTGTGTTTATTTGAATTTTGCAATACTAAGTATTGGCATTTTTGTTTATTTTATTTACAGTTTAACCGGCATGTTCGTGTGAAAACACTCGGCAATTAAAGGCAACAATAACAACAACAACGACCTTATGTTCTTTGTAACAACCTCGCTTCACACCTGAACTTTGCAGGACTCTGTGTGATCGGATCGCTCGACCGGAGGTGAGCTCGCTCCCTGCCAAGAGCGTCACGGAGGACTTCCCTGCGAGCACCTTGTTTAGCGGACGCTAACCTAGTGTAGTCGACTTAGACTTTCATCAATTTTCTGCTGTTTTGTTGCCAAGTTTAGCAGGACGCTAACTGCGCCACACGCTACCTGTGAAGCTAACGGAGCTAACAGGTTAGCCACCACGAACAACATAGCGAGAGGATTCAACATTTTCTGCTGTTTCGTCGCCTAGTTTAGCAGGACGCTCAATGCACCACACGCAACCTGCTAAGCTAACGGAGCTAACAGGTTAGCCACCACGAACATCACAACGAGAGGATTTCTTCAAACCACGTTCAGCGGTGACTAACTGGTTTTCACTCGACGTCTCTTCTCGGCCATGGCTCCAGAGAAGAGCAAGAGGAAATCGAAGAACTCCAACAAGACGAGCAGGCCAGCGAGCCCCGGCTCCTGGGCCTGCCCCAACGTATGTGGATATTTCATTTCGGTGGCAGACACTCACAAGGCCTGTCCGATCTGCCTAGGAATGGTCCATGCAAAAACAGCTTTGGACTCCCCCGAATCTTGCCCTCACGGCAACCAACTGTGTGAGGTGGCAAGACAAAGGCGCGTGGACTTCCTGGCCAAGGCCATGGACAGCTCCACCGTGGCACGAAACCTGCTCTTCACAGGGGCTCTCACTCCCACAGTGGAGTTGGAGGCAGACAAGATGGAAGACAGCGGCGCTGGGGACTGGGGTGAGAAAATTGACATTGTTGCCCCCATGGGGGACTCCACAGTAGAGTTTGATACGAGGGACTTGTTACGAGCTGACGAGCTCTCGCTAACAGCCTCGGGCGAGATATCGGATGACGAGGCGGACAACAAGGAGGACGGAGAAGACTAGGACTTCTCCCAGAGCCCAGCGACAGGTCAACCAGAGACTGACGTGTCCACCCCCGCTCTGTTCGAGCTGAGTCGTAGAGCCTCGGACGCTTTGAGGATAACTTGGCCAGAGGCCCCCCCTCGACAACAGGTAAAGAGGCTGGTGGGGAACTTTTTTTACGCCAAGCAACAGTCAGCCACGAGGCACAGGATGCCCATCTTTCCCGAGGTCCACCAAGGTCCTCCTTAGCGAACCGTGACAGAAAGCAGAAGTCAGCCTGAACCAGAGCTGCTTCACCACCATTCAGGCGTTTCCACCCACAGGGAAAAGAGGAAAGCCGAACTTTTATTACCAGCTTTTGTGCTAAAGAAGCCACGATTAACTTGTCCAGAACGTGCAAATACACAAAATCACTCAAATGTTTGTGTAATAAAGAGAAATTGTTGTTTGAACACGACAATAAAGTCTCAGAAAACCCAAAATGTTTTGTGTCCCGTCTCAGCATTAGGAGGTAAAACACAACACTTTTTATGCAAAATGTGTCAATAAAGAGAAAGAGGGACCGGTTCACACACCCGACTACCCCCACTCTGATAAGACATGGTCAGTCAGGAGACACAATAAGCCCTTGCAGGAGGTCAGAGACCTGTCTGCCCCAGATAGACTCTCTGACCCCTGCAATGGGACGGACAGTCCCGCTGAAGAGCCCCCTTCCCCCGACACATGTAAGTCACAGAGTAAACATGCATTTCAGGCTGACAGCACAAGCTGCAGCCTGGATGGCTTGTAGCCCGTGTCCCTGGGTTATGTCAACCATAACTCATGGGTACAAGCTGCAATTTTTCAAACGTCCACCACCCTTCTTGGGAGGGGTGACGTCAGCCAAAAGCCTGTCCCTCATGTTCTAAGGGAGGAAATTTGCTCCATGATATAGAAGGGTGTGATCAGGGTAGTTCCTGCTCACGAGGTAAACAAAGGTCACTTCAGCAAGTACTTTGTCATTCCAAAGCGGGGAGGCGGTCTCAGGCCGATTTTGGACCTGAGTGGTTTGAACAGAAGGCTGAACACGTTCAAGTTCAACATGTTGACCCTGAGACAAGTGATCTACTCTGTGCGCCTGAGAGATTTCTTCTGCAGTGTGGACTTGAATGATGCTTTTTTCCATATCAGCATCCTGCGCACCCACAGAAAATTCCTACGTTTTTCGTTCGAGAACACCACATACGAGTTTCAGGCCCTCCCTTTTGGCCTAAAAACCGCACCTAGGACGTTCACGAAATGCCTAGAAGCGGCCTGACCCCTATGAGGAACCAGGGCGTGAGGGTGTTGAATTATCTGGATGACTTGTTGATCCTAGGGGACAGCAGAGTCCAGGCAAGGACACACACAGACATGCTGATGTCTCACATGAAATCACTAGGTTTAGTCATAAACCTAGAGAAAAGCAGTTTGTCTCCATCTCAGATTACTGTTTTTCTGGGAGTAGAATTAAACTCCATTCTGTACAGCGTGAGGCTCTCAGAGAAACAGGTGACAACCCTTCAGCTCTGCCTAGCACGTTTTCAGCTGGGCAAGACGGTGTCTCTCAAAATTTGTCAACGTTTGTTGGGCTTACTGGCAACAGGAATCGCTTGCGTTCCTCTGGCCCTATTAAATATGCACCCTTTACAGATTTGGGTCAACAAGCAGCTGGAGCTCGCCCCCTTCAACAAACGAGGGGGTTGAAAGTCAGCTCAGAGTGTATGGAGGCCTTGCAGCCATGGAAGAACCCCACAGTGTTCAGCACAGGAGTCACACTGGGCCGGGTATTTTCCCGGGTCCTGGTGACGACAGATGCGTCCGAAGCATGGTGGAAGAGGGGCTCTGCGGGGACCAGTACGCCTGTGGGGTCTGGACCCAGTAGGAAGCCCGGCTCCACATAAATTTCCTGGAGCTCTCAGCAACGTTTCTCTCACTGAAAACAGTTTTATAGGAAAGGCCTGATCAAACACCAGCACATCCTGATAAAATCAGACAACAGGTGCACTAGGGCCTATGTCAACAAGGAAGGAGGGACACGGTCCCAACCCCTCCTGATGCTAATGCAAAAGTTGCTCACATGGTGAAGCTCCCGGATCTTGTAACTAAGGGCAACTCACGTGCCAGGGGAGCTAAACCACAGGGTGGATGCCCTGTCAAAGGGGGCCCCCCTCCCCTCAGAATGGCGCCTGAACCCACGTATCGTGGACCAGATCTGGACACGATATGGGAGGGCAGACGCAGATCTGTTCGCTTGAAGCGACAACGCTCAATGTGCTCTCTACCACTCCATACGAGACGTGAACGCACCATTGGGGATAGACGCCTTAATGTACAGCTGGCCAGCAGGGAGGCGGTATTACGCATTTCCTCCTGTCCCTCTAATTCAGGTGACGTTAGAGAGAGTACGCAAGGGGACTCTCTCTCTAATATTAGTAGCCCCCAGGTGGCCAAAGAAAGGATGGTTTGCAGAAGTGATCTCACTCCTGGCAAGAACACCTTGGCAGCTGCCCTCCCACAGGGACCTGCTGACCCAGGCCCACGGGCAGATCCTCTATCCACACCCAGAGCTGTGGCAGCTCTGGGTCTGGCCGCTGAGAGAGACCAGTTAGTGGCTTCCAGTCTACCCAATATTGTGGTAAACATAATACAGGGAGCAAGAGCACTGTCTACACAGACACTCTATGCTCGTAAGTGGTATGTTTTCGAGAGCTGGTGTCTAGAAAGGAATATTACTCCATATTCCTGTGACTTGGCCCAGCTCCTCACTTTTCTGCAAGACCTGCTGGAGAAGGGATCTCCTTTTCCACCATAAAGGTCTTCTTGTCAGCCATCTCGGCGTGCCACGAAAGCTAGGGAGGTAGATCACCTGGTGCCCACCCCCTCATGATATGGTTCATGAAGGGCATGCTGAGGAAGAGAACCCCGAGCAGGACTCTGGCCCCTCAGTTGGACCTGCACTTAGTGCTGGACTCACTGTGTGAACCTCCATTTGAGCCTCTTAGTAGCATTAAGATAGACTTGTTATCTTATAAGACTGCATTACACTTAGGGGTTGAACAAGTACATAATTTTTAAACTCGACATTTACATAATAATACTAGAGTAGAGCTCGAGTAGTTGATGATGCAAGATGGGTTGGATGATGCCATAGGATCTCAAGATACAAAAAATAATTAACTAATTAAAATCGCAAAAAAAAAAAAAAAAGATAATTTATTATTTACAAAAAAGACCAACAAAACATTGGGAGCATATATTAGGCTCCTACCATTTATCTTACAGCAAATAAGTAACGGGAAACCCAAATATTAAGTTGTAAAAGTTAAAAAATGTGCGGCACGTCAAAAACGAAACTAAAAACAGTGGGATGGTTGACCACCCCGCACCACCGCCTGTGGTGTTGCACATTAGGTTTAGTTTGAGATTAATATGTTATTAGGTTTTTATGGGTTTTAGAGATTAATATTTTTTGCCTTTTATTTGTGAAAGAATGTCAGAGGAAGCTGGTTCTGGTTCGGTCGATTGGACCCGGTGTTACACCACATTCTGTGACCTGCAACAGTTCATGCAACACCGCCCCCTACGGTCACAATATATAGTGGTCACAGAATATGGTGCAACACCGGTTCGCAACGCGCTCCAAACAGGAAGTTGATTCATTTTCTGTTCTGTATCTGCAACGTGATGACGTCACTACGAATACTCGACTTGAAATAAAAAAACTCGATAGAGGTCCAAGTAATCGATGTGTCGATTACTCAAGTAGTCTGTTAAAGCCCTAATTACACTTAGCTCTGTGCTTAGCAAAGCGCGTGGAGGATCTTCACGGATTATCGGTACACCCAATGTGTACCCGATTTGCCCCAGACGGGTCAAAGGTTACCCTGCGCCCAAACCTTGCATATGTGTCAAAAGTCCCGACTCTAAATCCCAGAAGTCTGGACTTCGAACTGTCAACTTTTCCTCCTCCCCGGTTCTGACTGTAGAACAGAGGCGTTTGAACGCGCTCTGCCCTGAGAGGGCCCTGAGCGTCTACATGGAGAGGACTGGCAGTTGGCGAAAAACAAACCAGCTGTTCATATGCTTTGCTAATCCTGCCGCAGGCAGGGTCCTGTCTAAGCAGCGCCTCTCACACTGGGTTACTGAGACCATAAAAAGGGCATACAGCAGTAAAGGTCAGCAGGTGCCCAGTGGGGTACATGCTCACTCAACTAGAGGCCTAGCCACTTCCTGGACCTTATTCGGAGGTGTTCCAGTAGCAGATATCTGTGTAGCTGCTAACTTGTCATCATCAAACACGTTTGTGAAACACTGCAGCTTAGATGTCACAGCACGTGACATAATTCAAGCTGTTCTCTCTACCACAGAGAAATAAGCAGCTGACGCCTGTAGTCAAAGGCAAAAGTTCACATAAGCATCCATTTCAAGAGCATTTCCAGGGTGTGATTGAATTATGTTCCCATAGTCATATGTTACACCGCAGTGGACTGACTGATAAGGGAACTGGAGGTTATGTACCATAACCAATGTTCCCTGAAGGAAGGGAACAACGTGCAACACTTGTTTGCCCCTCCAATGCCCAAGCTCGGTGAAGTGCGTGTGGAGAATGAACGTGTGGCGTCAGCGCCTTTTATGCAAAGAGGGCGGGGCCTCCTTGCTGACGCTGATGCACACTTGCCTTAAAAGGCGTGATTGTATTGCTTCGGGTGAACCGTGCGGGGGTGCAATTCCCATAGTCATATGTTGCACCTTGTTCCCTTCCTTCAGGGAACATTGGTTATGGTGCATAACCTTCAGATTTCCCTACAACGTCCACCCTCCTATTCCACCTGTAAGGAAAAGAACAAACAAACAGAATCAATTATCTTGGAAAGCCTTCTGGTCAAGCCCTGCTGACATTCTGTTTCCTCTGCAAGGATTTCCAGAGGACCCCTGTATACTGTATATGTATATAGATATTCACTGTAAATAATAATCTCTGTGATTTTGTACATCTTCGTTTTGTGTTGTTCTGGGTCTCGTTATCAACTGGGTTCCCCAGGATTATAACAGTAATGCTCCAGCCAAACAAAACCCAGAATGAGCCCATGAACGAACAAGCTTCCTCCTCTCAGACCGCACGCATAAATGAATTAGAAGAGATGTCAAAACATGTATTGGGTCAACAGCTCAAAACTCAAGCAAATTTACAAGAACTTGGAGGCATGTTTTTTTCTGTTAATCAAAGACTCCTCCTTCTCCTCCCACAGCTCCTGCTGCCTCTTGTGTTTCAAACTCTTCCAACACCAGTTCTCTCAGTAACTCTCCTTCTCCTCAACAGTTATTGGTAAAACCATCTGAACTCTTCTCAGGAGACCCAGCTCTATGTGAATGTTTTCTCCTACAGTGCAAACTCGCCTTCAAAGGAGCTCCTCAGCTCTTCTCCACGGACATTTCCAAGATCATGTACCTCAACAGCCAATTAAAAGGTAATGCTCTCCAGTGGGCAACTTCTTTTCTTCACAACCATGATTTGGATTCCGTGTCATTCGACCTGTTCCTGAACGAGTTTTGCAGAATTTTTGACCAACTGCTACAAGAACCCAATGCGGAGAAACATTTGTTGGGATTACGTCAAGGCAGGCGACCCGTCTCTGAACACGCTCTGGACTTCCGCATTTGTGCAGCTCAAACATATTGGAATGACCGGGCGCTTCAAGGTACTTTTTAAAATTCCCTCTCCGAGTACGTTAAGGATCAGATTGCCGCAAGGGACAAACCTCCTAGCTTTGATGCGCTAATAAACTTAGCAATCTCTATTGATTAACGCTTCCGGGAACGTCGCCGAGAGCGGGACTACAACTACCAGAGAACCATCACTTCCGGTTTCTTCACGTCATCAGATGGGGATTATAATTTCAGTATCAGACCCGAAAACTACAAACCCCAAAGATCGCTACTACCATCTCCTGGTTCTCTGTTAGCATTACCTGAACCCGAACCCATGCAGGTGGGGAGAACACGTTTGACAGTAGTAGAGAGACAAAGACGTAGAGACTCTAAACTATGTTTTTATTGTGGAAAAGAGGGACACTTTGTTGCTTCATTTCTACTTCAGGGAAACGTAAATGCCCGCCAATAAAATGGAAGTTATTGGTGGGCACTTCATCTTTCACTTCCATAAGTAGATTACATTTACCTACTGTTATTCAGTTTAAACAAGACCGTTTCCCTGTGTCAGCATTAACTGACTCTGGTGCTGAACAAAATTTAATCAGTCAGGATTTATTCCAGAAGTTATCTCTCCCCGTTCTTGAAATTGACCCAGTTTCTATTGTTGGATTAACTGGGGAGACTTTAGCACAGATTCGTTTTAAGATGGAAGATTTGCATTTAATCACTTCTGGTAATCACCATGAATTTGTTTTTTTTTTTGTGTTTGATTCAACCAACACCCAACTGATTCTAGGGTTTCCTTGGTTAAGGAGCCATAATCCCCACATCAATTGGGAGTTTGGTAGAATAGAGAGATGGAGTGACAGGTGTTTGAAACAATGCCTTCGCTCAGGCATCTCCAACCCATTAACTAGTGTACAAGAAACTGAGAACATTGATCTATCCACCATTCCTCCTGAGTATCATGATCTGTGTTTAGTAAACAGAAGGCTCTCTCTTCCTCCCCCTCGTCCCTACGATTGCTCCATCGACCTTTTTCCTGGAGCTCCTCTGCCATCTAGCCGCCTTTATCACCTCTCTGGTCCTGAATGCGAATCCATGAAATCCTACATTGAAGGGACTTTGGATTCTGGAGTCATCTGTCGTTCAACTTCTCTGTTAGGGGCAGGTTTCGTTTTTGTCACAAAGAAAGACAAAACACTACGTCCTTGCATCGACTATTGGGGGTTAAACAGTATCACAATAAAAAACAAGTATCCCATTACCACTAACTGACTCTATCCATGAACAGTTACAACCAGCCGCCATCTTTTCCAAATTAGATCTACGTAATGCCTATCACCTCGTCCATATCAACGAGGGTGATTAATGGAAAACAGCCTTCAAGACACCCTTGAAACATTATGAATATCTTGTCATGCCCTTTGGCCTCACCAACGATCCCGCAATGTTTCAAGCTCTAGTTAATGATGTTTCAAGAGACTTTATTGGTGATTTTGTGTTTGTGTATTTGGATGACATTCTCATTTATTCCAAAAATGAGAATGAAAATATCTCACATGTCCGAACAGTACTCCAAAGACTGTATGAAAATCAGCTTTTTGTAAAGGGTGATAAATGTGTTTTTCACACATCCTCTGTTACTTTTTTGGGTTTCATCTTCGGAAAAGGGAACTACAGGGCGGACCCCGAGAAGACTAAGGCAATGGTGGAGTGGCCAATTCCTGAGACCAGAGAACAACTACCATACTTTTCGGCAGATAACACGTAGTTTTTTTACTAATTTGAATGTCCTGCGGCCTATACGCCGAAGCCTGTTATTTATGGATTTTTTCCCATATTTTTAGACCCATTTTTGGCTCTGATATCGCCGTTTTTCATTTTGGGCAAAAAATGGTGCAGTACCACTTTTGTCCACTAGGGGGACACTTCCAGACCGTTTCTAGCTCATGTGTCCGAAAAAAGCCTCCTCTGGTCGGACTGACTCAGTCGTTGCCCGCCTCCTGCTCTGGATGTAGCTACAATTAGCTGTGTTGTTAGCTGTTTTTTTTAGCAAGATAACTCATAAACCACACCGCAGATTTTCTTGAAACTTACAGAGCATAATTATTTGGTGGTCATTTACAAACTGTTAGCTGAAGAAGATGTTTAGAGCTAAAAAAGAAATCATTATTTTAGCATGTTGTTTGATTTATTTGATTTGATTTGATTTATTGATTCATTCATTTTATAATAAAAAACACAAAATAAAACATTTTAACACAGAGATAACAAGAAAATGAAAATATAAAATGAAAGGTGGCAGATGAAGAAAAAATCTTATTGTATCTGCCCCTTATTTTCTAACAAACAATTCAAACAAACAAATTCATTAAATACAAAAAAAGAAAATCGAATAACTCATTTACTCCCTTAATCACAAGAATTACTATTTAAACTCATGTCTTCGTTAAACATATTTCCTTAACAATTTATCCTTGATCTTTCTTTTGAATATAATTATTGATTTAGCTTCTTTAATATCAGTTTCCACTTCGTTCCATAACCTAACTCCCTGAACTATTGCAGTCCTTCCTTTCAAACTAGTTCTATACTATTAGTAGTAGCTACAGCAAACAGATACCTACGATTTAGATAAACGGCTCTTAAACCACTCGACAGATATTTTTAGGTTTTCAGAGTGTAATTATATGGGTTTTCATTTACAAACAGTTGACCTGTATAAGACATTTGAGATAAAATTAATTTTTTTATAATTTATTTTAGTAGCGCACGAGACTGTTTTGGAAGAAGTCAAACCAAAACAATTTAAATTCAGCAGATTTGACCATTTTGTGAATTGATTAAGGAACGGTTAAGCTCAGGAACCCTTGTGCTATAATGTCAGCTAAGAAATATATTTTTTCTCGCAAAGAAATAATTGTTTTTACCGTGTTAATCTTGTGAAGTCCTTCGGTGCTCGCTCGCTTCTGTGGCCGCCATTTTCAGCAGGGCAAATGAGGCGCTGACGCGTCGCGTAGCGGTGACGCATAATAGATGCGTCTTATAGGGTGAAGCGTGTTATTTATGGATTTTTCCAATTTATTGGCAATAATTGGACAAAGCGGGTTATACACAGGAGCGTGTTAAACGCCGAAAAGTACGGTACAAAGGTTTTTTGGTTTTGCAAACTTCTACAGACATTTCTTCAAGAACTACAGTCACATTGCAGCACCTTTGTCTCAACTCACATCTACGAACAGAACTTTCAAATGGACCCCAGAAGCCAATTCTGCTTTTGGTAAGCTCAAACAGCTCTTCCACGCCCATCCTCTGCCATCCGGACATCACTCGTCAGTTTATCCTTGAGGTGGACGCTTCTGACACCGGGATAGGAGCAGTCTTATCACAGAGATCACCCTTAGACAACAGAGTACACCCATGTGCTTTCTTCTCTTGCCGTTTGTCTCAAGCAGAACGGAATTATGATGTGGGCAACAGGGAATTACTCGCTGTGAAACTGGCACTAGAGAAGTGGCGCCATTGGCTCGAGGGCACATAGATACCTTTTCTCATCTGGACAGATCATAAAAATCTCACGTATCTCAGAGATGCTAAACGTCTAAACCCCAGGCAGGCACGTTGGTCACTTTTTTTCAATTGGTTCAACTACTCACTGACTTTCAGAACTGGTTCTAAGAATATAAAGCCTGATGCTCTGTCCCACCAGTTTTCTCCTCCAGATGCTCCAGACGTCGAAGAGAACATCATACCTCCGGCTAGCATCATTGGAGCCCTCACCTGACCCCTTTGCCCTGGAGGTTTGTGAAGCCCACCATTCGGATCCAGACCCTGGCACGGGACCTCCTGGTACACTCTTCGTTCCCACCGCCATGAGATCCAAGGTACTCAAGTGGGTGCATACGAACAAGCTCTCTTGTCACCNAGTACAACAGTAGACAATCATAAAAAAGCATATGAACTGGAAAAATAAAATAAAATAATTTAAATTAAAATAAATAAATAAACGAAACAAAACAGCTACATTATAAAGCGATGTAAAATACTAAAATCGTGAACATGTCTGCGTTGGTTTTTGCCATGACTTAGCAGATGTTTGAAGCCATTAATCACTTTAATATCCACTTCTTTAATATCCACTTCAGCATATTGTTTTTATGATATTAGTGCTTAGTGTATATTTAGTTGATTTTTTTTTTTTTTTAATACTTTAATTTTTATTATTTTTTTGCAAAATCAACTAAATACATGTACAAATCAAACCACTGTGAAAAACAAAAACTCACAAAATAAAATAAATCAGAACCAGAACCAAAACAAAACAAAAACAAAAAACAACATCGACAACAATCCGGATTTTTTTTCTAACATCATTTTACAAGTATTCATTCATCAAACAGCTGTATTTACATTGTTGTGTGTGCCACATCGAAATTGGGTCCATTTCTCCCATTGTTTATCATATTTAAGACCTTTCAGTCTAAGATTATTTGTGATTTTTTCCATTATTGAAATTTCCTCCACAATCCTCATCCACTCTTCTTGGTTAGGTGGATCTGGCTTCAACCATCTTTTTGTTATTGCCTTTTTACTAGCAGCCAGGATTACCTTTGTCAAAAACATATCTTCCTTCCTCACTACATCCATTATATTCCCCAAGTACATTACTAGACATGTATTTGGAATTGCATAACCCAAAATTTTAGACAATGTTGACCTTACTTGTTTCCAGTATCCAGTTATTTTTGTACAACTCCAAAAAATATGTGAATGATTGGCTTCTACTTCTCTACATCTCCAACATTCTTGTAATGTAGAAGTCTGTTTGCTTTTAATTTTAGGTGTTATGAAAAACCTTGTTAGATTTTTCCAACAAAACTCCCTCCATGAGAGTGAATATGAGAGTTTTACTATTTTATGCTTATGTCTATTATTATATGTTTCAGTGTTTCAATGTTTAGATGTTTACTGTTGCACCGAGGGACTGAGAGAAACGCAATTTCGGTCCTGTGTATGTCCTGTACAGTACATATTGCAGATCTGACAATAAAGTTGACTTTGACTTTGAAAAAAAAAAATATATATATATATGTTGTACTTTGCTGAATTTTACACATTTGGAACCATTCTTCATCTTGTATAATAATCTTCAGTTCTGTTTCCCATTTCTTTTTAAGATACAGTGTTGTTTCCTCTCTACATTCCCCCAAAGAATTATAAAAAGCCGAGATGGGTTTGACTTTTTTTTGTAAATACGAGTCTATCACTACTCCAATGACACCATAATTTGTGTTGATTAATTTTTGTTTAATTTGCTTTGTGTAGTAGTCTCTTATTTGTAAATACCTAAAAAAGTCTCTATCTTCTAAATCATATTTTAATTTTAATTCTTGAAAACTCATTAATTGTCCATTTTTCAAAAGAGTAAAAATTGTAGTGATTCCTTTTATTTCCCACTGTTTGAATACTTGATCCATTTGTCCTGGTTTAAACTTGGTATCATACCTGAACCATTTCAACAGCAGAGACTTGTCTTTTAATTTATATTTTTCTATAACAGAGTACCATGTTTCTAAAGTGAATTTTAGAATTGTATTCATTTTATCCATGAGAGATGCTGCCAGCAGTTTATCAGATATAAGAATTTGAATTTTATACCCTTGTATTTCTCTTTCGATTTCTTTCCATCTAGATTCATATTCCGGTCTACACCAACAAGCAAGCGGTCTTAGTTGAGCTGCAATAAAGTAATTTTTCAAGTTGGGCAGGGCCATTCCTCCTTTGTTCCTTGGGAGCTGCAAAGTTGCGTATTTTATTCGTGGTTTTTTTCCACTCCATATGAATCTTGAAATCATTTTATCCCACGCTTTGAATCTGCTTTGTGGGACAGGAATTGGAAGTGACTGAAACAAATACATCAGTCTGGGAAGAATATTCATTTTAATCATTTGTATTCGAGAACTAAAATCTGTTGGCAAGGTATACCACCTATCCAAGTCTTTTTTAATATCACCTTCAATTTTGTTATAATTTGCATCAAATGTTGTAGGGAATGTCTTGGTCAAGATTACACCTAAGTATTTAAGAGATTCAGCATTCCACTTCAATTTATATTTTGTTCTGATTTTCTGAGAGGGCAAATAGTTGAATGATAATATTTGTGTCTTAGATATATTTATTCTATAGCCGGAATAATGCTCATATGTTTGAAATAAATCCATTAAATTTGCAAAGCAGAGTTCTGGATTCTGGAGGAAGATCATAACATCGTCAGCAAAAAGTCCTATGCGATGCTCTTCTCCTGCTAATGTAACACCCTGTAGGTTTGCACTTTGTCTTACTGCTTGTGCAAGAGGCTCAGCATACAAGGCAAAAAGCAAGGGAGATAACACACACCCCTGCTTAGTTCCCTTTTCAAGCTGTATCCTGTTTGATAAGCTGCCATTTACCTTGATTCTGGCTGTAGGTTTATTATATAGTGTTTTTATGCACTGAACCGAGTCATCCTTAAATCCAAAACGTTTCAACACTTCATACAAAAACGTCCAGCTTACACTGTCAAATGCTTTTTCTTGGTCCAAACTAATTAAAACTGACTTAATTCTATTGTTTTGGACATGGTCAATAATGTGGAGTGTTCTCCTTATATTATCTTGGGTTTGGCGTCCTTTAATGAAACCGGTTTGATCTACATCTATCAAGTCTGGTAGAAAGGTCTCAAGCCTCTTACTGATTATTGAAGTATATATCTTATAATCCACATTCATTAATGATATGGGCCTATAGTTCTTGCATTGTTCCTTATCTCCGCCCTGTTTGGGTAAAATTGTAATAATTGACTCCCTCCATGATGGAGGAGCCATTACATCCTTAAGAGTCCAGTTAAAACATGCATTAAGCAAAGGTTTGAGTTCCTCCTTAAAAACTTTATAGAATTCAGATGGAAACCCATCACTGCCAGGTGATTTGTTTGTTTTTTGTTTACCTATCGCAGCTTCAATCTCTTTATCTGTGATTTTTGACATAATAAGTTTATTCTGAGCTTCCCCAATATTAGGTAGGTCAAGTGTATCGAGGAATTGTCTGATTTCGTCCTTATCTGCTGCTGGATGTTGAGAGTATAGTTTTGTGTAATATTTTTCAAACTCATTCTCTATTTCATTTGGTTTATAATACAAGTGGTTACTATCCCCATCTCTAATTTTACTTACTATCATGGATTCTTGTTGTTTACGCAGCCTCCTTGCCAACAGCTTAGTTGCTTTTGGTCCCAGTTCATAATAGCTTTGTTTAGCAAATCTAGCTTTCTTCTCAATTTCTTCCCCAAGGATCTCATTAATTTCTTTTCTGATTACTTCTATTTGTTTTAGGATTGAATGACTTCCTGTTTGTTTGTGTTCTTCCTCAAGGGATTTAAGTTTTTCTGTTTTATTTTTATATGTAATCATTCTTATACGTTTTTGCGCCGCTGTAAGGGCAATCAACTTTCCCCTCAGAACTGCTTTCAGTGCATCCCAAAGCATGGCTGGATTCACATCTCCTGTATCATTTTCTTCAATGAATCGTTTGATTTCTTCCTTAATTTGTTTTATATTATCTTCCTTGTTTAAGATACTCAAGTTAAGTCTCCATACCGTATTTATTTTCCTGTTATCAAGGTTAATTTTTAGACTAATCATGTTATGGTCTGAAACATCTGCTAC
>JBBPBX010082478.1:0-15727 GCA_038048925.1 Garcialebias charrua | reverse complement strand
ATTGTGAGAGCAGGCTGAGAAGATCGTGGGCACCTCCTTGCCCTCACTGCAGGACTTACACAGCAAACGCCTCACTCGGAAAGCCCACCGCATGGCAGGTGATCCCACACACCCACTACACAGCTGCTTCAGACTGCTGCCATCAGGGAGGAGACTGAGGAGTCTCCAGGCTCGAACCAGCAGACTGAGAGACAGCTCTGTTCATCAGGCAGTCAGAATGCTAAACACTCTGCCTGCTCTGCCTCCCCTCCCATTTGAACTGCCTTAACACTAAAACTTTCTCACATATTATCACTCAACACAAAGTTTTTAACACTAGACTCTGTGTCATCAAACGGGTTTTCACTAAACTCTCGGTCATGTGCTCATACAGTTTGCACTACTTCTCATACTTGCACTAATGTCTGTATTACATCACTGCCTATAATCATAATACTGTTTACATTCTCTGTTTACATTTATTAATACTGTTTACTTTTATTACTACTGCTTACATGTAATTACTACTGTTTACATTTATTTACACTACTTTAATATCTACACCACTGCTGGTACATATACAGTGTGCTCTGAACGGTCTTATTTAGGGATGCCCAATGTGCCTTACTGCATATGCCACTTTTTGCCTCTACAACAACATCAACTACTACCTCATACATATACTGTGTACATTGACTCATTCGCTGCTTTGCCACTTTGCAAATGTCAATGCTAGAAACCTTTAGTTTATTTTAGTTATACTTTTTATACTCTTTTTTTATACCACTATGCAAAAAAAAAAAAAAAAAAAAAAACACACAGGACAGTGTTAGTTTTACTATTTTTATGCTTATGTCTATTATTATATGTTTCAGTGTTTCAATGTTTAGATGTTTACTGTTGCACCGAGGGACTGAGAGAAACGCAATTTCGGTCCTGTGTATGTCCTGCACTGTACATATTGCAGATCTGACAATAAAGTTGACTTTGACTTTGACTTTGATTGTTTATATTTATAAATTTAGCATTGTATGTAAACTACATTTTGAAATGTATTTATTAATTACCTATATGAACTGTGATTTTTTTAAAAGATGGACAAGGTTGTATGTTTGCATAGTGTAAAGTAAATTCACAATTATGTATTTATTTGTACGTGTCAATTGTACACTTTTGTTTATAACTATCAATAATTAAACATGGTTCACCACTACACTGGAAATTATTGAATAATTTGAACTTCTGTTTGAATTTAATGCTATGAACTTTTTCCTTGTTGTTACATTTACTATGAATTTCTCACAGGGCAGATTAGAGCCAACATGGACTCACCAACATATATTATTATTATTATACAGTACATATAATATTGTCCAGTATGTGATGCTGCAGTCATGTTACTGAACTCCCACTGATGGGCTAACCTGGTTCCACCACCAGCAGCAGGGTCCTCAGACAGAACAGCTGGTGGGATGTCCTGGTATCTGCAGCCCTCTCTCCATTTGTTTCATCATGGACATGGAGCTGGGACATTATGTTGTGCCTCTTGCTCAGCAAAAAGCTCCTCCAGTGGAGACTTTCTGAACAGACTGCAGGGAGGTTCCTAAACAAACAACAGGTTTATCAGTTTTATCAGTAAAAAGAGATTATTAAATCATTTTTAAGACTGAGAATGTGTACAATTATTAGCTCTGTTGTTATTGCCTAACTAACCTATTCAATAATTCTTCAAACTGTGACATTCACTCATAATGGAATGAAAGAGAACATAAACAGAAATTATATAATACTGAAAACTAGAGACATTAAAACATTTTAAAAGACACAGAGAACTTTAAATGGATTAAGAATGTTAATAAGTGTTGGATTTGAGTGCAATGTGCAATCCATGGCAGGAGTTGAATCCACATCTGAAAAGGGATGCAAGCTTTTCACAACATATGCTGTTGTAACTGTTCTGTGTCTCTCTTCATTCAGTTACAACGAAAACGAGCTAACGTTAGCATCGTGTTTGTATTTGAGCTGACTTAACGCTTTAAGCGGAGTATAACTTGTTAGCTGCCTTAATGTTGGTATGAGATGTAGTTCATAGTTTATTTATTTACCTGATGGAGTCGAAGAGGTAGCGATTAGCGAAAAGTTCGGCGGAGCGTTTTGCAGACGGACCACTCTGTACTTCCGGTCGGATACGAAGCGAAAATAATCCGGTGGAGCGCGTCAAAGACGGGACACTATTTTACTTCTCCACCCTCCTTTGCATGATAGAAAATTATTGCAAGTGCTGCACTGACCTGACTGGTCATTTTTTATTAATTAGTACGCTTTCGATCGCAGATGCACACTTCCGGTGGATTCTTCTTCGTTGGTTTTCGGCGGCGGCTACTTCCGGTCGGCTAACTAGCATCGAAAATAGGAATCGCAAATTAATATTTTGAACGATTCTGGGAAAACCGGACAGTTAGTCCCGGTTCCGAATGATTCTCAATGCCCAACCCTATTTAAAATCTAAGGATATTTTATTTTCTTTCTTCCCCAAAACTGCAGTGGGCTCCCTGCGGTGGACCCCATGGTTTGCATGGCCCCCTGGGCCTGGGCCCAGTCGGCCCTGCTGATAATCCGGGCCTGACAATCACTGCTTTCACAATCTTCAAGAACTTAAAAGATTAAAGGAAAAAGCAACTTCTATGTTCTTCTTTGCAACACTATATCGTTATAATGAATGTGCAATCTCAAACACAAACATTGCACAAACACTTGGTCATGTCAGACAGAGTTAACCTGATCAAAAGCAGCATGCAGCTACACTCAAGCACTTGCAAATAAGATCAAATAAAACTCTTTCAGCTGCCTCGCTAATCGTAATTTGCCAAATAAATTCACAGGTAACTGAACAAAATGTATTAGCAGTACGTCAATGGCGCTGCATTCACACGTTCAAGAGCCTAATTTTTTATTCAATCAACACATCAGCACAGTTTTATACTGAAATTGTTCTCGGTGAGAAATTACAAAAATCTGCTACCAACCAGAGACAACCAGATGAAATCACTCAAGTGAAAACAAGTCAATTTGGGCAAATTCCACATCTGAGAATACACCCGTCAATGTGATCAGGTGTTTTATTTGAGGCACTTCAGAGCATTACACAAAAACAAGCAAAGTTAACATCTATAATATCTTAATTACCTGTTACTGGCAGCAGCTTTAGGGGGTTAAATTGTGATTTCTTAAAGAGGGGGACTCCATAGTTTTAGGTTTGCAGAAGATTTGTTGCTTCTGAGCGCAGTTAAATTGTCACTGACACCATTTCACAGACTGGAAATAAAACATGATGGCAACGAGATTCTGGTCAACACTTTTATCAGTGTCATCCCAGATACAGCTTATGTGTACAAAATAATAAGCATAAATATAATAACATAAATATTTGATAAAGGAAATTAAGAATTAAAAACATATTATTTTGTTCTGTTTGAAAATCCTGAAAATATTTTTGGGAAAAAGAAAGATCAAATTGTAATATACCTATAAAATTAACAGAATAGTAAATGATTACTGGATGAACACTGAAAACAAAGTCGAAGTTTACACTAATGGAAAATTGCTGAGGCTAAATACTATATTGCCGACAAATTAAGTATATTTGACTTACCAAGATTTAAAAAAACTTGTAAACTTTACTTTTAAACATATTACACTAAAATCTACCATGATTACAAGAAACAGTTACAACATCTGTCAACTGGATTTATGACTTTCATGTTATTTTAATTCATTTTTTTATAGTGTTGTCCAAAGAGCACTTTTTTTTCTGTATAAGTAGAACATGTTATTGTATGCCTCAAATTCCCCCCGGGATTAATTAATTAATTAATTAATTAATTAATTAAAATAAAGTAAGTAAGTAAGTAAGTAAGTAAGTAAGTAAGTAAGTAAGTAAGTAAGTAAGTAAGTAAGTAAGTAAGTAAGTAAGTAAGTAAGTAAGTAAGTAAGTAAGTAAGTAAGTAAGTAAGTAAGTCAGAATTGGTAAGTAAGTGTAAGTAAGAAAAAGTAAGTAAGTGTAGGTAAGAATAAGTAAGTGTAAGTAAGAATAAGTACCGTAAGTGTAAGTAAGTAAGAATAAGCAAGTAAGTGTAAGTAAGTGTAATTAAATAAGTTATGCTACGTTCAGACCAAACGCTTTTTGAGCGGCCAAAAAGTGTGAAACGCCTCAAGCTGGACGCACTGGACGCATTGGTGTTCAGACCGGAACGAGAAGCAGCGGCGGCGGTGGCAGCGGGGGTGTGGGAGGAGTTAGCAAAGCTTAAGCTTGCTAAACGTTTTCCTCCCACAGACCAAAAAACATGCTTGTTAGGCTGATTGGTGACTCTAAATTGACCCTAGGTGTGAGTGTGAGAGTGGATGGTTGTTTGGTGTGAGTGAGACAGGTCCCTCTTGTAAATGAGTCCCCGTGACTCAACGAGGCTAGCCTGTATAAATAAAGGTTGAATGAATGAATGAAAAAAACATGAAAAGTTTACAATTCAAAACTTACCCGATATCCCGACTTCCTCACTGACACTCCGTCAGGCAAGGTTCTTTTTATTTCTCCTCCATACATGAACAGGACTTTGCGGGTTGTTTCCGTGTCTCACAAACAATACATCACACTTGTGCAACAGCCGTCCCCTCGTTACCGCGTCACATAGCTGACTCTCCCTCTCTCCTCCCCTGACTCTCCCTGATTGGTTGTCAGACGCGCTGAGCGGCGAAAGTTCGGCATTTTCAACTCGAGCGGTGGAGGCTGCCGCGGGCACCGCATGCATGGAAAACGCTCTGCTGCCCCTCCCGCACCGCTCAAAACGGACGTGACGCGCCGCACGACACCTAGAGGCGCATCCCCCATTGACTTTGCATGTAAACTGGCCGCTCCTGCAGCTCAAAACGCGTTCGGTCTGAACGTACCATAAGTAAGAATAAGTAAGTGTACCGGTAAGTAAGAATAAGCAAGTAAAGGCTCCAGTATAGCTCTGCGTTGGGCCGAACGCCGCTCGACGCGCGCGTGCTACGCGCAGGCAGTTCACAGTATAGCTCAGCGTGAGGCTCCAGCGTCTTCGCTCCAAATTCTTGACATAATTTGAGAAGCAGCAGGGCGGAGCGTTTACCTACGGGACAAACTGAGGTCGCTGACTGGTCATTTGCTGACTCGCCTACTGAATTGATTGACAAGTCGGTGGGGGGAAAAAAGGCAGAGGGCTGCGCAGCGGTTTTCTGTGTTTATATGTTAATAAAAAGTTCTAAAAAATAAAATAAAAACAGGGAGTGCTGGTCCAGCACACCAGAACACCAGGAAATATTTAGAGCCTCCCGCAGCCACGTTGAACATGAGTTTAGTTCGCACGTGACAAATTAATTAATTTCCTCAGCGAGCAGGAAGCGATCACTTGACTTTTGGCAAAAAAAAAGAAAAGTCCAGATCAGAGATGAAGAAGGGGAATTTAATGCATTTGTGTCACATACAAAACAGTCCGGCACCGGGCAGTTTATTGTGAGACAACGCGCGCGCGTAAGCGGTCGTAAAAATTGAGCTTGGCGCGTTCACGCCCACATTCAAAGGCTTGTGCTGCGGCGCTCGCACGGTGTTGAGCGGCGTTCGGCCCAACGCACAGCTGGGGCCTTAAGTGTAAGTAAGTGTAATTAAGTAAGTAAGTAAGAATAAGTAAGTAAGAATACATAAGAGTAAGTAAGTGTAAATAATAGGCATGTAACGGTTGTAGTTGGTGTACCGAACCGAAAAGGTACGGAGGTGGACCGAACCGAACGTGCTGTACCGAAACGGTTATTTTTTCACTCATTGAATGTTAATATGTGCGCCGCGGAACAAAATTTCCTGGGCGCGTTTCAGCACGGAGCTATTATCTCGCAGCACGCGCAGCATTAGCCGTTAGCTTCTCGCTGCGGTTTCCTGTTTGTTAACGTTATGGTTTTCTTGTTAAAAGACGAGCGCACAAAGCTGTGTGTGTGGACGTTTTTTCATGAAGACTGGATCTGCAGCAGCAACACGTCTAACGTGAACGCGCTGGAAACTACGTCATCAGAACGTGAACGAGCTGTTACAAAGTACGCTAACCACACAGCTGCATTTAAACAACTTCTACAAAGTGCGCTAACAACACAGCTGCATTTAAACAACTTCATCAGGTAATTTAGATGGGTCCAGATCAATAACACAAACTGTATGAGTTTTTAAAGCTCTGAATCTAAGTCTGAAAGTTTTTAATGCACAGTTGATCCTTGCTATGAGACATCCATCACGTCAACACTTAAGTCAAAAAGTTCAGCTCTTTATGAAAAAACTAAAACTGATGGTCAACAAGTCCTGGAGCTGATTTAAACCCTGCCCTGATGATGAGTGAGATATTCAACCGTTCAAGAGGTATTGTTATTTTATTATAATTATTATTTATAATTTATTATTATTTAAAATTATAATCTTATTAACTTATTTTTTTACCTCTGTGTTTTATTTCCAGTATTTCCAGTTACAGAGGTAGCTGCTCTCCTTCCACTTCAGGGAAATCCACCAGAGATCACCTGCTGCAGCTAAGAAGTGTGTGATGACTGAATTGAACTCTGGAACTGTTCCAGGACCAGTCCCACCAAGAAGAGGTTGTGAGTAATGAGGACAAATACAGCCACACTGGTGCTACTGGACAAAAACTTTATTAGTTAAGATTGTAAACAGTCTGTTGCTGCTTATTGTTCTGGTTCTGACTGTTATTGTATTCATTAAGATTTTTATTATTTTTAATATAATTTATTTATTGTAGAGTGCTGTTTATTTAAAATATCATCCAAATGGGTCACTTTTATTTATTACTACAATACAATACAAACATATTTTTGGCATATTTTCAAAATAAACATTTTGTAAGTCTTTATTTTGTCTTTTTTTTTTTGTACCGAAAATAAACCGAAAATAAACCGAACCGAGCCCTCCTTGTAATTGAACCGAACCGAAATGTGATTTTAGCGTACCGTTACACCCCTAGTAAATAAGTAAGAATACCGTAAACACCGGTGTATAATACGCTCCGGTGTATAATACGCTTTGTCAAATATTTGGAAATAAATCAGAAAAATCGGTAGATAATACGCTTCGGTGTATAATACGCGCTGCCGTGACAGTCTTTTTTATGGCCACTAGATGGCGCCAGGATACGCCTCCAGGTACAGTCTGCAGGTAAACAGACTACAGGGTGCATTAGCGCCCATAGCGGCCGAAACTGGTACTGCACCATTTTTAGGCCAAAATGAAAAACAGCGAATCAGAGCCAAAAATGGGTCTAAAAATATGGGAAAAAATCTGTAGATAATACGCTTCGGTGTATAATACGCAGGACATTCAAATGAGCAATAAAAGTGCGTATTATACACCGGTGTTTACGGTAAGTAAGAGAAAGTAAGTAAGTGTAAGTAAGTAAGTAAGTAAGAATAAGTAAGTAAGAATAAGTAAGAGTAAGTAAGAGTAATTGTAAGTAAAAAATAAGTAAGAGTAAGTAAGTGTAAGTAAGTAAGAATAAGTAAGTGTAAGTAAGTAAGAATAAGTAAGTAAAATTAAGTAAGTGTAAGTAGTGTAAATAAGTAAGAACAAGCAAGTGTAAGTAAGTAAGAATAAGTAAGTAAGAATTCATAAGAGTAAGTAAGTGTAAATAAGTAAGAATAAGTAAGAGAAAGTAAGTAAGTGTAAGTAAGTAAGTAAGAATAAGTAAGTAAGAATAAGTAAGAGTAAGCAAGAGTAATTGTAAGTAAAAAATAAGTAAGAGTAAGTAAGTGTAAGTACTGTAAGTAAGAATAAGTAAGTAAAATTAAGAAAGTGTAAGTAGTGTAAATAAGTAAGAACAAGCAAGTGTAAGTAAGTAAGAATAAGTAAGTAAGAATTCATAAGAGTAAGTAAGTGTAAGTAAGTAAGAATAAGTAAGTAAGAATACATAAGAGTAAGTAAGTGTAAGTAAGTAAGAATAAGTAAGAGTAAGTAAGTAAGTGTAAGTAAGTAAGTAAGAATAAGTAAGAGTAAGTAAGAGTAATTGTAAGTTAGAATAAGTAAGAATAAGTAAGTACCGGTAAGTGTAAGTAAAGTGTAAGTAAGTGTTAGTAAGTAACAATAAGTAAGTAAGAATAAGTAAGTAAGTGAGAATAAGTATCAATCCATCCATCCATCCATCCATCATCTTATTCTGGTCCAATCTACACTGGTGTCCTCAGATCACAAATTTCCTGATACTGTTGAAAATTTTCAGCAGCTACTTTAATGCAACAGCTACAGTTGAAACGTGCCTAAAATGTTGCCTTTACTTTACAGTGTGAATTAGGAAATCTAAACAGATATAATCAATTAATATTTTGGACAGCTGAGTATCAATCTAAACATAAGGTTTCATATATTGGACTTTTTAATGTGTCTCAAATCAAGCTGTGAGTGTTAAATATAAAAACCACTGTCAGAGATGAACCAAAAATGACCTCGAGTAACTGTTGTGTTTGGAAGCCAACCTGGAAATTGTGGCTTCGCATGTCTTAAAGCCAGAGAATAATAAAGTATTGCTGAAAATATGCAAAGTTAGGTGTCCCACGATAATAAAGCAGACATGCCGAGCTTGAGGCCCAAATAACTCTGATCCAATTTATCAGAGTTCAGAAACATTGAAACAACTGAAACCATTATTTTCATCATAGTTGTACATGTACTTGTAGGAATATAGCACCCTCATGTCCGTATGGGATGTGGGCCTCTCCACATCTCTCTGAAACTCTAAGTGTTACACCTTCTTGAAGCCCTCAAGGAGACAAATGGACACTTATATTTTTTACAATTATTATGAATTAATGGACACTAATTAATCAGATTGAACTTTCTTTCTAATGTGTGTTAATTCAGAGTTGATCAACAGTATATTTTGTCATTTTAATGATGATCTGTTACTTTCATGAGTTTTGACCTTCTGCTGGTTTTATTTCTGCAAAAGCAAGCAGGCTCTGATTCTAAGACACAGTTCAGGGTAAACGGTTAGCTGTTGCTTCCTTCTCTGTTTTGTCTATGAAGTTAGCCATAATATTCTCTGTGCTCACAAGCAGGCCACCTGGCTGTTTATGTAAACAGTTTTCCCGTTGTCCGTCAAGAGACTTTCTGCCTATGGAATTAAACTTCCATCTTTTATTTTGTTAAAACCAGCCAATAGTTATTAAGGAGGTGGGTCAGACCCCGCCTCCCATATAATGGGCATTTCCTGCATTTTTTAGTTAGTGCTTTGGGAGAACTAACTGACAACTTGCTTCTCTCCTCTGGAAAGCTGGAGACGGCCCGGTCATTGTGTCAAATCGACCCACGTCTCAGCTGGAGTTACAGTAAAGCTTACTGTAACTCGTCACTCATCTTCTGGAAGAATTTGTTTTCTAAAGTTTTATTTTGAAAATCAGTCTGTGCGCTTGACCGTTGTTTCCTGCCGAGGGAGGCGAGTTTCCTCGTATCGTGAATCAGCACACTCACGCTGAAGTTCCAACTGGACGGCCACTGGACAAACCCATCCACGTGTGTGTCCACAAACTTCTCCACTCTTGTCTCCAAGAGACGAACCTTCAACAGGTAACGAGCCGTGGTGTGTTTGAACGTGCGGGAGCCCAGCAGCTGCTCGTGTGGGAAAAAGTGTCACCCAGTCTGGTTCAAAGTAACCAACTTTAGTTAACTTAGCTTCCACGTATTTCTTCCTCCTATTTCTTATTTTTCATAAGCTATTAATCTGTCAAGTCAGAGCCGTATATATAGAGAGTTCTGACACTCTTTGAAGTCGCCAACTGGCAGTCAATCGTTCCAAACAACGGCCATGGAAACCTTGTGGAGCTGCGCCCTCTGGCGGCAACGGAGCGCTACTGCAGGCAGAGTCAGACTGTTAAACAGAGCATGGAACAAATCGCCCCCTCCATGACCCACGTGACTTCCGCATTCCATTCTTACAACGGATCTCTATGGAAGTGTCGCAACTCTCACTTTATATGGCTCTGTGTCAAGTAATGTGCCAACAGTTTAAGTTTAAACTGTCTGTTTGTTTTAATTTGAATTCTTGTCAACGTAGTTATTAAATCAGAACTCCAATCGATACAAATGTTTAATGTAAATTTTGTGATAGTTTCAATAAAAGGTCTATTTTTTTGGTAGACCAACATAAGTTGAAGCCTCTCGTGAAATTACATTTTTCCTAATTACAGCAAAAGCAATTTAGTATCGGAAAAAGGAAGAACTCGTGCATTGGTGGCAGTTTGTGCAGGATAAAATCTGCTCAGACCTGCGCATCTACAATAATGTTGGTTTTATAAGTGTTTGAATACCTTACGCCACATTATTTGATTACATACTGATTAAATAATATAGTTTTATAACACATTGTAGGCAAAGTGTTTTACATACATTTTAATGGAAGTTTTGCATGCAAAAGCAAGCATATATGCAGACAAACTAAACTGATTCCAGGAATATCTAATGGATCACAGCAAAGCACCAAAAGACAGAGCCTTTTCCACACGTGGATAGAAAAAAATAATCATCAGATAGGCCACTTTTAACTGAACGAAAGAGATAAGACCAGTATTGATTGTGGATTACCAGATTAACAGCTTCTGCTTCAACTGGACAAACCCCTCCATGTTTGTGGCAAGACAGAAAGTCTAAGAAAGACAAGTGGAAGAATTAATGGAAGAAAAGATTCAGAGCAAAAATAAGATGCATAGAAAAATGGAAGCACAGGGGCAGAAAAGATTAATATTCCTTTATATCACTGTGTGCCCAGTGAGCGATCAGGTGAAAATATATTTATATTTCATAAATACAAGGATCATCATTTCTGTATTTTTATTAGTTTATATGAAGTAGAACAGAGCAGCAGAGCAATTTACCTTCAAACAGATTTGTTCAATTTTTGACCAAGATTTGTGTATCCCATTGAACTACAATTTTTATGTAAAAGGGCTGAAAGCAAGGCAAATTGACTAACTATGCATAAAATTAGGAAATGTTTTTGTAAACTAACCATAGGCAACAACTGTTAAACCAATGAACAAATATGTAAAAAAAAATACATACAATTTACAAATGTGAAAGTGGACTATTTTTAAATTAACTGCAAATTATTATTATTATGCATAATGATTTCACTATTGTAGCTAGCTGTTAGAGGAATATTTTTGTTAATATGTTTTGCCTTTTTTTCCTTTTCAAATAATTTAGAGGGACTCAATAAAGTAAATTACTCTAATTGTTAGATTTACACCCAACCAACACTGAATCTTTAAAAGAACACGTTTAATAGTCTAATTACAAACTAGTCTAATATTTTTGTGGTTGAAAGTCAATAATCCCTGTCTTAGAGAAATATATTCCTATTAGCCAACACATAAATGTAACACAAATGTCCTTTTACAAAACCAGTGGTTAGCTATACCAACAATAATCATCCAGATATTAGGAAGCTGAAACCAAAGAACCTGACCCAATGATAGAAACTACCACAAGAACTACATACCGTATTCGTCGGCGTATAAGTCGCACCGGAGTATAAGTCGCACCAACCTAATTATGCCCAATTAAATGGAAAAATCAACGTATAAGTCGCACCGGCCTATAAGTCGCACCGGCCTATAGGTCGCACCTCACGTGAACTGGTGTTTTGCCCAAAATGGACTGGCTGCCAAATTGTTTGGAAGGACTTTTGACAAGATTATCACATAAAAACTACAGTATTTTGTTTGATGTGTCTTAGTTGAACTTTTCATTAATAAATGAACATAATTTTTGTATATTTTGTGTCTTTCATCATTTATCTTTAAAGATAAACACATAAAAATATATTTTTATTAGCTGACATTACAGTAAAAAACGTGTCTCAGTTTAAAATGATGACAGAAACAGATACTGTATTTATTTTATGGTTTTTATTTATTTATTCAAAACCATTGAAGTCTTCATCTTCTGTGTCACTGCACCATTTTTGGACCAGGCAGATGTCAACAGTGTAGGTACTGTAAAGGGTTTCTTAGCGCCCATAGCGGCCGAAACTGGTACTGCACCATTTTTGGAGTTTTTGACCAAAGTCAAATTATGACCAAAATATTGGAAAAATCGACGTATAAGTCGCACCGGCCTATAAGTTGCAGGGCTTAGAAATGTAGGCAAAAAGGTGCGACTTATACGCCGGAGAATACGGTACATGATACCAGCTTTCCTTTACACACTGGAAGAAGTTAACTCATGAAGCAAAGAAAGATGCTGCACTTAAATAAACAAACATTAGTACTGCATCTTATTTAACTCAAGCAGAACTTAATCTTGCCAAAGTGAGAAAATATGAATTAGAGTAAGGAATTAAAAAATCAAAACAGGCCGCAATTAACCAAATATTATATGGTAATAAAATATTTGTTATTGCCTAATCTAAACTCCAAATAAGTTATGAACCATTCAATTGATGGTGTTTGCTTCATGACAAATACGACGACAGGAGACAGAAAAGGATGTGGCAGAAATGAAGATGTTCTGGTTCTAGGATTGACAAAAATGGAGAAGATTAGGAATGAGATCATCAGAGGTACAGTACAGGTTGAACAACTGGGAGATAAAGTTAGACACCAGACTGATATGGTTTGGACATGTCCAGAGGAGGGACAGTGGGTATATTGGTAGAAGGATAGATATGCAGCTGCCAGGAAAAAGACAAAGAGCGATATATGGATAAAGTAAGAGAGGACATGGAGGTACCGTAGTTGGAGTGAGGACAGAGTGAGATGGAGGAGGTTGACTCACTGTGGTGACCCTTGAAGAGGGAACAGCCGAAAGAAAAACAAGTTTCATAATAAGAATAAAACATACAGAAATAACCTATTTTGTAGCATATTTTATGGAAAATATAAAAACATTACATATTTTTGAACCACAATCTCAAGAAATCATCATAGTTCTTTATTTTAGTTGCAATGCTGGCCATCCAAGCGAGCATACCAAGTGAGATGTAGGCATTTTTACATTTCACTGCAGCTCATTTACACCAAAACTGTGTCTTCCCAATGATAATTGAAATAATACACTGAAAAAATACCAGCTGTTTTCTGCAGCCTGGTCTGCTGCTCTTCTATTTACAGGTCTCCTTCTGACAGTTGTTTATTCATTCTCTAAATTGAGAACGAAAATGAATCATTCACAAGCTTTTTTTTCTTTAAAAAAAAAGACCACTGAGTGTGCACTTATATGTGTTAAGTACCGGTAATCCCAATATCCTCCTTCAGGCAAAACTAGCATTAATTGATGCCATGATCACCAGAAGGGGTGTGAGCATAGAGCAGGTCAGAGAAAACGGAACAGTATTTTTTACAATTAATTTATAAAATAAGGTAAGAAAAGCTGTAAATACTAGAAAGTAAAATTTAGTAATAGAACTGAAAGTTAAATACGGTTATCTGTTTTTACACCAATTATTTTCTAGGTTAGCAGTAACACAAGGCATACAATTTTGGAGGAAAAACATACGTTCTCCTTTAAACACAAAAACAGTTGGCGGTTTCAAAAAAAAGAGATCCTAGAAAGTCCACAACAGCCCACCGATCTAAACAGCCCCCTCCCCAAGAGTGACTGTCCTTCATCAAGCTGCTGCAGAAACCAAGAGGCTTTGTTTCCCTTGACTTGCTTGACGGTCCTGCCATGGGTGTTTCCCAGAAATGACCAGATGCGAGGAATTCAAGGGAAGGCTGGCGCCACGCCAATAGGGGGTGGTGGGAAACCAGGCAGTAGAGCTGGAAGAAAGGAGGGAGAGGGGAAAGGAGGAAAGTGGAGTTGGGGAACAGCAGGGTCTAGCATTCCAGAAAAAAAAAAAATCCTTTTGCTTTTATTTTTGTGTAGCGCAATTGGGCAATTCCAAAACAACAAAATATCACACACATATTTTACACACCTACTGATTTAAGTAACAAACATCTCTACATCATACTGTCCATCATTTAAAAACTATTTTAACAAAACAAAACACATAAGTTGTTTTCTGTTCCTCTTGTTCATCATAATCTGAGAAAACACAACTGACAATTACAAAACAAAAACAGGTTAATTTTTTTTTTTTTTAACCGAGTTAAAAATAAATAAATAATTTTCCATAAAAGCACCATTTACAGTATTTTGGCTCAACTTGCAGCAAAATACACTATAAACTAGAGCCTGTCCGATATATCGGTAAGGCCGATATTTTAGGCCAATATAGGCTTTTGGGAGACATATCGGTATCTGTGATAATACATAGTTCCCAGACATGTGACTAGAATTCCGGAATTCTGGAATTTCCACCATTTTAGTAGTCAGAAAATGTTGAAGAAGAGCTATTTTGTAAGTTCCAACCTTTCAATTTCATATTTTTAACTATGCATTTCTTTTATTACTTATATCAAATATTGTTTTATAATTGCTTATTTATAATAATAATAATAATAATAATGAATTCAATTTATAACGCACTTTTCATTAATGAAAATCTCAAAGTGCTACAAAGTGCAACAGAATTTTTGAATTTGGTGCCTTCATAAGACGTGTTTAATGAAATTTCTTTGAACTTTTTCATTTTGCTTTCCTCTGATAGCCATGTGAATTGATATTTCCCAGCTATGAACCTTATCAAATAATATGTATTATTTTTGAAACACTGGGACTGTTGAGTTTTAATTATTTTGAATAAAGCAGTTTATCAAGTATCATCATCCTTTTTTTTATACTTACACATTAAAAATGTTTCAATGACATTTTCAAAACCAACACGTTGGCATTTTCCTCCTGCTCAAGGTTGTCAACTCCAGCTCTGTGGTGGCACTTACTGTTCAACGGTGTGAATGACAATGTTTTAATTAAAGATCTACAGGTATACTGTATTTATAAATTATTAGTAAACAGTCTACATTCAATACAATAAGACTAATGGACAATTTGTCTTTTTCATTTTTAATTTAAATTACTTGAACACACTATTAAAATACTGTTGATTCTCAAATCTTTTTACATTTAATTGAAAATTACTTAGCTGATTTCGTAATGTAATATTTTCTGTTCTTAATGACTGTAGTTCAAACTGAACCTGACTTTCAGAAACAGGTGTATATTCTGTACAGTCATTTGCACCCTTTTTGCTGCTGCTGCTGAACCGTGCACACTGGAACTGTTTCCTCCACTTCAGGTTGGACGAAGTTCCTCATTGGTGTAGCCAAAACCTCAGGTTCAGAGACTGCACCGAGTTCTAGGACAGCCTGCGCACACTGGAGATGTTCCTTTGAGCGAACTCTTTCTTTCACTCGTCTGTACCTATAATTAAGATAAACATAAATGTTTATATATGTATACAGATATATATATATATATATATATATATATATATATATATATAGGAGTTTAAGTATCTCGGGGTCTTGTTCACGAATGAGGGAAAACTGGAGCGTGAGATCGATAGGCGGATAGGTGCAGCATCCGCAGTGAAGCGGGCGCTGTACCGGTCTGTCGTGGTGAAGAGAGAGCTGAGTCGAAAGGCAAAGCTCTCAATTTACCGATCGATCTACGTTCCCACCCTCATCTATGGTCATGAGCTTTGGGTTGTGACCGAAAGAACGAGATCTCGGATACAAGCGGCTGAAATGAGTTTTCTCCGCAGGGTGTCTGGACTCTCCCTTAGAGATAGGGTGAGAAGCTCAGTCATCC
>JBBPBX010082476.1:0-15727 GCA_038048925.1 Garcialebias charrua | reverse complement strand
CTAAAAAGAAACTGTCCAGATGAACTGATTGAGAATGAGCGGATTTGATACCTGGACTATTGAGAATTAACTTTCTTGTCTTGAACCACTTTGGACATGTCTGCCTGCCTGGGAGGAGTCGACGAGGGACACGCCCCCAGAAACCATCTTGGCTACAGCAAACTGGTTGGTCCACATAAGTTGCTTACTTGGTGGGTTAACTTCAGTGTGCTTTGGACTACTCTGACTGAGGAAGCCCTCTGGAGTGAGGGTGAAACGTTTCTGCTAAAAAGAAACTGTCCAGATGAACTGATTGAGAATGAGCGGATTTGATACCTGGACTATTGAGAATTAACTTTCTTGTCTTGAACCACTTTGGACATGTCTGCCTGCCTGGGAGGAGTCGACGAGGGACACGCCCCCAGAAACCATCTTGGCTACAGCAAACTGGTTGGTCCACATAAGTTGCTTACTTGGTGGGTTAACTTCAGTGTGCTTTGGACTACTCTGACTGAGGAAGCCCTCTGGAGTGAGGGTGAAACGTTTCTGCTAAAAAGAAACTGTCCAGATGAACTGATTGAGAATGAGCGGATTTGATACCTGGACTATTGAGAATTAACTTTCTTGTCTTGAACCACTTTGGACATGTCTGCCTGCCTGGGAGGAGTCGACGAGGGACACGCCCCCAGAAACCATCTTGGCTACAGCAAACTGGTTGGTCCACATAAGTTGCTTACTTGGTGGGTTAACTTCAGTGTGCTTTGGACTACTCTGACTGAGGAAGCCCTCTGGAGTGAGGGTGAAACGTTTCTGCTAAAAAGAAACTGTCCAGATGAACTGATTGAGAATGAGCGGATTTGATACCTGGACTATTGAGAATTAACTTTCTTGTCTTGAACCACTTTGGACATGTCTGCCTGCCTGGGAGGAGTCGACGAGGGACACGCCCCCAGAAACCATCTTGGCTACAGCAAACTGGTTGGTCCACATAAGTTGCTTACTTGGTGGGTTAACTTCAGTGTGCTTTGGACTACTCTGACTGAGGAAGCCCTCTGGAGTGAGGGTGAAACGTTTCTGCTAAAAAGAAACTGTCCAGATGAACTGATTGAGAATGAGCGGATTTGATACCTGGACTATTGAGAATTAACTTTCTTGTCTTGAACCACTTTGGACATGTCTGCCTGCCTGGGAGGAGTCGACGAGGGACACGCCCCCAGAAACCATCTTGGCTACAGCAAACTGGTTGGTCCACATAAGTTGCTTACTTGGTGGGTTAACTTCAGTGTGCTTTGGACTACTCTGACTGAGGAAGCCCTCTGGAGTGAGGGTGAAACGTTTCTGCTAAAAAGAAACTGTCCAGATGAACTGATTGAGAATGAGCGGATTTGATACCTGGACTATTGAGAATTAACTTTCTTGTCTTGAACCACTTTGGACATGTCTGCCTGCCTGGGAGGAGTCGACGAGGGACACGCCCCCAGAAACCATCTTGGCTACAGCAAACTGGTTGGTCCACATAAGTTGCTTACTTGGTGGGTTAACTTCAGTGTGCTTTGGACTACTCTGACTGAGGAAGCCCTCTGGAGTGAGGGTGAAACGTTTCTGCTAAAAAGAAACTGTCCAGATGAACTGATTGAGAATGAGCGGATTTGATACCTGGACTATTGAGAATTAACTTTCTTGTCTTGAACCACTTTGGACATGTCTGCCTGCCTGGGAGGAGTCGACGAGGGACACGCCCCCAGAAACCATCTTGGCTACAGCAAACTGGTTGGTCCACATAAGTTGCTTACTTGGTGGGTTAACTTCAGTGTGCTTTGGACTACTCTGACTGAGGAAGCCCTCTGGAGTGAGGGTGAAACGTTTCTGCTAAAAAGAAACTGTCCAGATGAACTGATTGAGAATGAGCGGATTTGATACCTGGACTATTGAGAATTAACTTTCTTGTCTTGAACCACTTTGGACATGTCTGCCTGCCTGGGAGGAGTCGACGAGGGACACGCCCCCAGAAACCATCTTGGCTACAGCAAACTGGTTGGTCCACATAAGTTGCTTACTTGGTGGGTTAACTTCAGTGTGCTTTGGACTACTCTGACTGAGGAAGCCCTCTGGAGTGAGGGTGAAACGTTTCTGCTAAAAAGAAACTGTCCAGATGAACTGATTGAGAATGAGCGGATTTGATACCTGGACTATTGAGAATTAACTTTCTTGTCTTGAACCACTTTGGACATGTCTGCCTGCCTGGGAGGAGTCGACGAGGGACACGCCCCCAGAAACCATCTTGGCTACAGCAAACTGGTTGGTCCACATAAGTTGCTTACTTGGTGGGTTAACTTCAGTGTGCTTTGGACTACTCTGACTGAGGAAGCCCTCTGGAGTGAGGGTGAAACGTTTCTGCTAAAAAGAAACTGTCCAGATGAACTGATTGAGAATGAGCGGATTTGATACCTGGACTATTGAGAATTAACTTTCTTGTCTTGAACCACTTTGGACATGTCTGCCTGCCTGGGAGGAGTCGACGAGGGACACGCCCCCAGAAACCATCTTGGCTACAGCAAACTGGTTGGTCCACATAAGTTGCTTACTTGGTGGGTTAACTTCAGTGTGCTTTGGACTACTCTGACTGAGGAAGCCCTCTGGAGTGAGGGTGAAACGTTTCTGCTAAAAAGAAACTGTCCAGATGAACTGATTGAGAATGAGCGGATTTGATACCTGGACTATTGAGAATTAACTTTCTTGTCTTGAACCACTTTGGACATGTCTGCCTGCCTGGGAGGAGTCGACGAGGGACACGCCCCCAGAAACCATCTTGGCTACAGCAAACTGGTTGGTCCACATAAGTTGCTTACTTGGTGGGTTAACTTCAGTGTGCTTTGGACTACTCTGACTGAGGAAGCCCTCTGGAGTGAGGGTGAAACGTTTCTGCTAAAAAGAAACTGTCCAGATGAACTGATTGAGAATGAGCGGATTTGATACCTGGACTATTGAGAATTAACTTTCTTGTCTATTCTTTTATTATTATTATCTGTGGAATGTTCTGGAGAGTGATGTGAAAAATGCAAAATCAATGTATACATTTAAGAAAAAGGTCAAAAAGGACTTGCTCAAAAACTATATATGATGTAGCTTAGTGTGTTTGTGTATTACAGTTAGAAAAATTAAGTAGTTATTCATTTTGTGATGTAGTTTGAAGGTTATCATTGTTTGAACAAACTGTGAAATAAGGGGCAGATATAATAAGATTTCATCTTCTTTCTGCTCATTTCATTTTATCCTACTTGTATTCTTGTATCTGATGAAACTGTTTTGTATTGTTCTTTTAAAATGAATGAATAAACATCAAATCAAATCAAAATTATCTAAATAATCTTTTTTATTCAAAATCATAATCTTATTAACTTTTTTTTTTAATTGTGTTTTATTTCCAGTCTGGGACAGACATCCACCAGAGATCACCTGCAGCTAAGAAGTGTGTGATGACTGAACTGAACTCTGAACTTTTCCAGCACCTGTCCCACCAAGAAGAAGTTGTGAGTACAGTAATGAGGACAAATACAGCCACACTGATGCTACTGGACAAAAACTTGATTAGTTAGATTGTAAACAGTCTGTTGCTGCTTATTGTTCTGACTGTTATTGTATTTATTAAGATTTTTTATTATTGTTAAAATAGTTTTATTGTAGAGTGCTGTTTATTTAAAATATCATCCAAATGGGTCACTTTTATTTATTACTACCGGTACAATACTGTACAGTACAAACGTATTTTTGGCATATTTTCAAAAGAAACATTTTGTAAGTCTTTATTTTGTCCTTTTTTTTTGTACCGAAAATAAACCGAAAATAAACCGAACCGAGCCCTCCTTGTAGTTGAACCGAACCGAAATGTGATTTTAGCGTACCGTTACACCCCTAATATATACTGTATATATATATATATACAGTATATATACTGTGTATATACAGTATATATACAGTATATATACTGTGTGTATATATATATATATATATATAAATTTTCCTGCGAGGTCGAAGCTGTCGTTCCACTGTAATGGTCACTGATCAATTTATACAGCGTTAGATTTATTTCCATTTATTTTCATTGGTTTCCTTATCTTGTTATATTATCTACGCTGCAAATATGACCATTTATTATTAATTATTGTCTCCTGCAAGGTAACAAGTGTGTTCCAAATGAAAGTTTGAACTTGTTTATTTGTTTGTGTAAATTGTTTTGTAATAATATGTTTTGGAGACGGTGGGGGAGTGGACTTAAAAGGAGGAGGAAGTGACGGCGCTTGCTCTCTCTCTCTCTCTCTGACTCACCTGGGAGTGCGCACCTGCTGAGAAGGATTTTGGCGTGAGGCCGTTGCCCTGTGGACTGCCTGTGGACTGTGGATTACCTTGAGTTGGGATCGCTGTGGATTAGTAACTTTTCCTTTACCCAGGACTGCAGGGGAGGCACGCTAAAAGGACCTTGAGACTCTGGTGAGATTGTTTCTTTTTATTTCGGCGCGCCGACGCCTGGATGGATTGAGTGGGCGTTTCCTCATCCTGCTTCAAACAAACTTTTTATCTGAGAGAGCATTTGGACTGAAAGTTGGTGCAGTTTGGGTTTTTGATTTGGTTTATGGGGTTTGTCTGCAGCTGTGTAGATGTTGGGAATGCTGCAGATATGTAAATGGTGGGGGAATGAAGCGTTCGGGTTTGTTTATGTGCACAACTGATTTGTTTGTTTAAATTGGGTATTAAATGTCATCACATGGCTAATATCAATAGATGTTTATGAGAGTTTTCTTGTATGTGGGGTGAATTATTTTCTGTTTGCTGGTTTATGCTTTCTGCTCAACCATTATAAGTTTTAAGCGCCGTCAGCTCCAGGCACTGCCCCTGACTAATTTAGCGTATGTAATAATTAGTCCCCTTTTATCCTAGCGGTGGGGGGCAGGTTGTTATATTTGGTGGCCCGTGTGGGGAGCTAGTGTTCTTGTGGAGTTAGGCTGCTATGTATATTTTTTGGTTGTTTGAAGTAAAGCTAAATTAATTTAGACATAAGTATTTTACTTCATAGCCTCTCAGTTGGTTTTGTTCATCATTTACAAATATTGTAGGCCCAAATTAGTGTCTATATTTATTTGGTGTAGGGAAAGTATGTGGTGAATTTTAGGGGTTGGAATAGTGGCTTAAATGCAAGTTGTTGTTGTTTTTTGATATTGTGAATTCAGCATATTTTATATACATGACACCAATACATGTACATATATCATACAAATACTGATTTGTTGCATACAGCATCACATTTCAGCGCCTGGAGGACCTTAACTCAAACTATGTCAGCTTCAAATCATTCAGATTCCTCCTCTGAGGAGTCTGCGTCTAATCAGCATTCAGCACCCTTAGGGAAATTCGACCGGCATGTTACAGTCAGGCTACAGCCAGACAATCCTGATGTAACCCACTTATCCTCCATGCTCAGTAGCATGTATCTAGACCCATCAGTGGTTCAAGCAGATGCTGGGATTAACACCGAAACTGAGACATTAGCAGAACAACTCTCGGACCTCCAGCAGAAAGTTGAAGCCTTGGAACAACGCCTCCGAGATGCGATTGACAGCACCCTCCATCGTGAGGAGGGACTCAGGGCTGCTATTGACTCCTCTGCTGTTTTAATAAAGGAATACGTAGAGCACCACCTCCAGAAGTTGGACCAAGAGGTTGGGGCCTGTCTCAAGCGTAGGGATAAACGCTGGTCGGAGGAACTAAATCAAACGGTCCGCAAAGGTGCTCTCTCTTGGGGGCCGTCCACGTATTCAACTCCAGTTGCTCATGGGCCCATTGGTGGACTGGCTGGGGAGAGAGACGCTAGCCAGTCATCCCATTATGCTGCTGCCAGACCCCCTATTAAGATGGACTTTCCTCAGTTTGGGGAATCCCGCAGCACCTCAGATGTGACTGATTTTATAGAGCAGTGTGAGAACTTCTTAACGCTCAGACCCTTGTCAGATGTGGAGCTCCTAGGCACACTAAACACTGTTCTGAAAGGACCCGCACGCAGCTGGTGGCTGGCGACACGGACAAAAATAAAAGATTGGGATGACTTTAAGGCTGCATTCCTGGAAGCCTTCCTGCCTACCGACTACCATGCTGAAATAGAGGAACAGCTCCGCTCAAACGTTCAAGCACCAAACCAGTGTGTGAGGGACTTTGCTTATGACCATCGAGCCCTGTGCTTAAAGTGGAGTCCGGACATGGCTGAACAAGAAATTGTCCGCAGAATCTTGAGTGCCTGCAACCCCAGACTGGCCAGTGGTCTAAGAGGCATCGTAACCACGGTGGAACAACTTGTGAAAGTGGGGTCGCTGATTGAAAGGGATTGGAGCAACTCCCGGGAATACTGGAGTAGAGTACAGCAGGCCCATCCTTCGGACAGATCAAAGAAAACAGGAAGAAAGTCTGAGCACAGCCAAGCTCGGGGACATGGAGGAGATGTGGCCGTAGTTCAAGCGGTACTGTCCCTGCTGGTGGTTCCTGTAACTATTCGGGGAACTACAGGAGATGCTGTCCTCGACTCTGGATGTACTTATTCCCTCATGAAACAAAGCCTGTGGAAGAGGATAAGAACACCTGGTGAAACCCTGAGTAGAAGCGAAGTACCGAAGTTTGTCATGGCTAATGGACAAGAAAGTCAGGCAGAGGGAAAAACTGTCCTGCTACTAGGATTTCATGACATCCACATCACCATCCCTGTGCATGTCATAAATGATGAACAACTTTGTATGCCATTGCTACTTGGGTTGGACTTTATGAATGCCAGTCAGATTGTCCTTAAGCCCCATCTCAGGAGTTATGGGCTGCCGGATGGAAAGGAATACAAATTCAAGGTCAGATCACGAGATGAGCTGTGTTGGAAGGATGCACAGTTATATGTCAATTTTTACCTGGCTGTGGTGGAAGACTCACAGGCTAAAACACCTGCTGTCCCTCTTTTGGAAGACCAGCCTGAAGAGGTGCGGCCACTGCTGCAGAAGTGGCCCACCGTTTGGACAGAGGCTGTTGGAGCCACCGAGATAATTAGCCACCACATTGTGACATCCGACGAGCTTCCTGTGAGACGCCGAGCTTACAGAGTGTCACCCCAAAAACAAGCTGTTATTGAGGCTGAACTGGAAAAAATGCTGCAAAACAACATAATTGAACCATCAACGTCACCATGGGCAGCGCCGGTGGTGTTGGTGCCACGGAAAGACGGCACACCACGCTTTTGTGTGGATTTTCGTGGACTCAATGCAAAGACTCTTCATGATGCATATCCTATGCCACTGGTACACGAGATCCTAGAGTCTCTGCGAGGTGCTCAAATTTTCAGTTCTTTAGATCTCAAGAGTGGCTATTGGCAGGTCGCTATGAGCAATGAGAGCAAGAAAAAAACAGCCATGATTACTCACAAAGGGTTGTTCCAGTTTAAGGTAATGCCTTTCGGCCTGAGGAACGCCGGCGCCACCTTCCAGCGATTAATGGAAACAGTTCTTGGAGAACTAAAAGGAAAAAACTGTTTTGTTTACATCGATGACATCATCGTGTTCTCTAACACCATTGAGCAACATCTGCAAGATCTCGAGGCTGTGTTTAAAAAACTCCATGATGCTCATCTCTCCTTAAACATAAAGAAATGTTGTCTGTTTCAGACCAGTCTCAGATTCCTCGGCCATGTGGTCTCTGGAAAAGGAGTGGAGGTAGACCCAAGTAAAATCCAGGCCATCTCTGACTACCCACCTCCTACTGACTTAAAGGGTCTTCAAAGGTTTCTCGGCTTAGTGGGTTGGTACCACAAATTTATACCAAGATTGGCAGACTTGGTTGCTCCCCTAAATAATCTAAAAAAGAAGAATGTACCTTGGGAGTGGTCATCAGAGTGTCAAGCATCATTCGAACACCTCAAAACAGTGCTACAATCTCCACCAGTCCTTGCTCAGCCACAGTCACACCTTGGCTTCCAGGTACATTGTGATGCCAGCGATGTGGGATTGGGAGCTGTTCTGATGCAAATGGTGGAGGGAGAGGAGAAAGCCATTGCATTTGCCTCTAGAGGACTCCGTGGGGCTGAACTCCGTTATTCCACCTCTGAAAAGGAATGCCTAGCGGTTGTATGGGCAGTTGAAAAATGGCGCCACTATCTGGAAGGAGAGATGTTTGATGTGTTTACAGATCATGCTGCACTAGCCTGGGCATTTAACTGCCCAAAGACCTCATCCCGGCTTACTAGATGGACATTAAGGCTGCAAGCATTCACGTTTCGGGTGCATTACAAAAGAGGGTGCTGTAATGCTGTCCCTGATGCCCTGTGTAGTAATATAGGATGAGGTCAGTTTAATGACTTGCCTATATTTTAGATGTATAAATTGGCAGGGTTTAGACTGACACAAAATTACATCATTAATTAAACGGGTTCTCTCTTTTTCAGCTTAATACCAATAATTCTATACCTTGACCAGATGTAATTCACAGGAAACGTTAAACTTATGTTGGCACAGCAGGACTGGACCATTTATTTAACATAATTGTAAATTACATCACACATTTGTACATGATTGGTTGATTATTTTTCCTATAATTAACTTCAGCACAGATGAAATATAGGAACAACAGAACAAGTGAAGGATGATATTTTACTCATTTCTGCTGGTACATTAACTTAGTTTCTGGCTTAGGAAGATAAAGGTTTAGGAGGAGAAAAATGGAGGAAGAAAAGTTAAGAGTCAGGGAGTTATCTTGATGTGTTTTAACCAGAAACATGGCAGTTCTCCGGCCGATTAAAGCTACACGTTGGTACCCTTGGCAAAGCATTTGACGACTTTTTACCTCGTGAAGATGGTCAGTCTCCCTCGGTCCAGTTTGGTCAGTTCGTTTACCATTCTCAGCGTCTCCAGACGTGCGCCTTGACTCGAACCGAAAGTAACAGCAGCTCCTGGTGTTGTTGTTCAAGATAAGACGTTCCTTAAAGGAATGTCAATAAAGTGAAGCTTTTCACAGCTTGAAATAGATTTATAACTTGGCATGTTATAAATCTTTTAACTGAATGACGTGGTCATTAGCGTGTTGACCAGACGATCATCAGTTCTTTGGGGAGCCTCATCAGGGCATTGAGGTCCTCAGCAAACTCCGTCAGTTCCAGCAACAGCTTAGAACTTTAAGGAAGGATCTGTGATCAGTGACTTGTTGTTCTTCTCTGATTGGTCCAAACAAACCAGTGGATGAAGGTCACTCGGATAGGAGAAGATCAGTTTTTAGAACAGAGAAGAAGTTGTTTAGAATGAAGACAGAGAAACAGATTAGACTGGAGCCAGCTTCATAAAACAACTGATTAAAACTGTGTTCTAACTTCTAACAAAACTGATCGAGTTCAGTCTGACATATTAATTCACTTTCACCGTTTGATTCATCATATGAAGAAGTGATCATTATTTTGAAATAACATTGGATTTCCAACTTGAATTAAACAGTTTGAATTAAACAGTCTTTGACTTAACAAACATTGAATTCAATAATGCTTATACAAGTAACACAAGGTTATTCATTAACACAAAAAGAGGAATAAGAGAGTCTCTTATGACTTATTGTGTTTTGATTCAAAATAATGTAATAAAATAGTGTTAATGTCCTTTTTCTGAGAGTATCAGTGAAAAGGTGTCACTGGGACAGTTCAAGTATCAGAACGGGCATGGTCATGCCCACTACACCTGTCACGTGCACCACCTGGGCAGGAAGGTACCATCAACGTTGCTATGGCAAAAGACTACTGGATAGATCTCCCCAGCTCACTACAAGATATTGAGAGTGCCCAAAGAATTGATTCTCTTTGCATGGAGCTGGGACAAACCGTCACCCTTCCAACGCCTGGACGAATACATCATGTTTATCAACAAGGTGTCTTATACCGGGGCGTTCCATCCAAATATGGTGGATTCAACTACCAACTGGTTGTCCCAGCCAATCTGGCAGCAAGTTTCCTCACCTACTACCATAACAGTCCAGTGGGAGGCCATTTGGGAAGGCTTAAAACCCTTCTAAGAATTTTGGAAGTGGCGTGGTGGCCAACTGTAAGGAAGGATGTATGGAGTCATGTCAGGGTCTGCCAAACTTGCCAAAAATACAAGGGCACTAACCAGAAGCCTGCTGGACATCTCGAGTCACCAGACGTTAGTGCACCAGGGGAAATGTTGGGGGTAGACTTCATGGGGCCATTCCCTCCTAGTAAAGCTAGGAACACTGTGTTGATGGTGGTGGTGGACTATTACTCCAAATGGGTGGAACTATTCCCTTTACGAGATGCCAAGACCCCTAAGGTGTGTCACATCCTCAGGAACGACATATTTACCCGCTGGGGGGTGCCTGCATATTTGGTGTCGGATAGAGGACCACAGTTTACCAGCCGCCTGTTAGCCAGTTTGTGCACTTCTTGGGGTGTAGTCCAAAAGCTGACCACTGCTTATCACCCTCAAACCAACCTCACGGAGAGAGTCAATCGGACCCTGAAGACCATGATTGCTTCATTTGTTGGACGTCAACACCAGGATTGGGACAGATGGCTCCCCGAGTTCAGGCTGGCTATAAACTCAGCAGTGCATGAGACCACTGGTGTTTCCCCAGCAATGTTGGCCCTCGGTCGTAAGTTAAAGGATCCTCTGGAGCGTCTCATTCACCAAGCACCTACACCAGACATGCCTACATATCATACATTGCATACACAAACACAAATACAAAAGGAAGTCAACAGACATGTGGGTCTGGCCAAAGCCCGACAAGCTAGGTATTATAATGCACGACGTAGGGATGTACACTTTACAGTCGGTGACCTAGTCTGGGTTAGGGCACACCCTTTGTCCAAAGCTTCGGCTAAGTTCTCTGCGAAACTCGCACCCAAATGGTCAGGGCCTGTGAGGGTAGAGAGGCAGCTTAGTCCTGTTACTTACCGTGTGTCAGGGATGACAGATAATAGTAAAGTTGATACGATCAACGTGGCCGACATGAAACCTTTCTACGGCCCCGATAAGCCGCTGGCTGGGGGGGGGGAATGTAATGGTCACTGATCAATTTATACAGCGTTAGATTTATTTCCATTTATTTTCATTGGTTTCCTTATCTTGTTATATTATCTACGCTGCAAATATGACCATTTATTATTAATTATTGTCTCCTGCAAGGTAACAAGTGTGTTCCAAATGAAAGTTTGAACTTGTTTATTTGTTTGTGTAAATTGTTTTGTAATAATATGTTTTGGAGACGGTGGGGGAGTGGACTTAAAAGGAGGAGGAAGTGACGGCGCTTGCTCTCTCTCTCTCTCTCTGACTCACCTGGGAGTGCGCACCTGCTGAGAAGGATTTGGCGTGAGGCCGTTGCCCTGGACTGCCTGTGGACTGTGTATCACCTAGAGTTGGGATCGCGGTGGATCAGTAACTTTTCCTTTACCCAGGACTGCAGGGGAGGCACGCTAAAAGGACCTTGAGACTCTGGTGAGATTGTTTCTTTTTATTTCGGCGCGCCGACGCCTGGATGGATTGAGTGGGCGTTTCCTCATCCTGCTTCAAACAAACTTTTTATCTGAGAGAGCATTTGGACTGAAAGTTGGTGCAGTTTGGGTTTTTGATTTGGTTTATGGGGTTTGTCTGCAGCTGTGTAGATGTTGGGAATGCTGCAGATATGTAAATGGTGGGGGAATGAAGCGTTCGGGTTTGTTTATGTGCACAACTGATTTGTTTGTTTAAATTGGGTATTAAATGTCATCACATGGCTAATATCAATAGATGTTTATGAGAGTTTTCTTGTATGTGGGGTGAATTATTTTCTGTTTGCTGGTTTATGCTTTCTGCTCAACCATTATAAGTTTTAAGCGCCGTCAGCTCCAGGCACTGCCCCTGACTAATTTAGCGTATGTAATAATTAGTCCCCTTTTATCGTAGCGGTGGGGGGCAGGTTGTTATACCACGAAGCGAACCGGTTCGGATGTGGGTCCAGTGACAGTTTCCACCAGGATGAAAACAACAGAGTCCAGTTCATTAAAGTTCGGTTAACGTGTTTTTAAAAGTGTTCAATTTAATTCTCTGTGTTTGTGATATAAAGTTTGTGGTGTTGAATAAATAAATAAATTAAAAATCAACCTGGTGTCTTCATTTTTAACATGCAGCATGTTAGGCATGACGTAACGAGTCCAGATAGCTTCATTTAGCTCAGATACATTTAAATATCTCCCACGCTAACATAAATACTGTTTATTATTGTTAAACTGTTATTATATAGCACATTTAGTATGTTATAGTGCAGCGTGACACGTGAAATGTCCGCCTGCCTCGTTAACAGACAACTGGATCCAGGCAGCTGTCTCTCTTCCAACACAGATGCAGGTAATTCAGGTGTAGAATAATTAAATATGAGACTCAAAATATATTCCATCAGCTGTAGTTCAGAAAGTGGTGCGTGTCCAGTCCACCGCCATTGTTAGAAATGCCGGTTGTCTGCGCGTGCGTGCTGCGTGCATGTGTTCAAACAAAAGCTCCGCGAGAGATGTTTACATTATCAATGGGGGGTCAGCGAAAAAACTCCACTGTGAGAGCTGGGTCCAGAAACCATCGGATTCAAAGAGGGGGGCCACTGGACTTGTGTCAACGATAAGCAAAGACGCAGAGAGAAAGGAGCGGTTCCACTCAAAATACACGTCGTGTAAACTAGGCCTAAATTGATTTTTTGTAAATGTGGATCTAAATAGATCATTAAATTCAGGAAATTATTCTAAGTTGATTTGTAGTTCTAAACATATTTAGAGTACCGTTTTTTCCGCCGTACACGTCGCACTGCCGTATTAGTCGCATAAGTCCAATTATGTCCAATAATGTGGAAAAATCCATAAACGTGTCACACCGCCGTATAAGTCACATCTATTATGCATCACCACTGACGTGTTGCGTATGTTACGCGTCACCGCTGACAACCCGGAAATGTGGGCCAGTTTTTTGCCATCAGCTGGATTTTAAAAATAGTTTTGCTACGTCTGATGAAACAACGTGCGCGCGCAGCGATCAGAAACGCTGCATCTCTTTAAAATCTAACAAGATAAACACTCAAAACAATTATTTGTTTGTTGAAAATTATAGTAAAGATGTGTCGGAGCTGAACTTTTCCTTAATAAATGAACGTTATGGTCAAATCAGCTGGATTCAAAAAAATGGTTTCGCTACGTCTGATGAAACAACGTGCGCACGCAGCGATCAGAAGAAACGCTGCATTTCTTAGCATGCTCAATAATCCAGGTAGAAAAATCTAAAAAAGCTAAGTCTGGTCCTCTGGACATTCAAAAAACAAAACAAAGCAAAATAAAAAATTGTAGAAACGTTTCGTCTTTCGTCCGAAAGACTTCCTCAGTCTGAGTTGCTGTATTCAGCTCAGTCTTATAAATAGCACCCTCTCCACCCCTGTTTAATGATGGACGGTTTCTTTTCACAAAGATGGCCTCCTTTACTCCTCTCTCAAACCATCGTTCCTCTCTATCAAGGATGTGAACATCTTCATCTCAGAAAGAGTGACCGCTGGCCTGGAGTCCAGGGTGTCCGGGGTGGAGGCCTCCAAGTTCAACTGTCTCCCTCCTACAATGCTGTTATTGCAAGTATCACTCAGCCCTCTGGGAATAGCAAACAACCATCAGGGTGCTAACAATCCATCGTTAGGCTGATGGTCCTCCTTGATCATGTGAGCAGCTGGTTTCGCCTGTCATCAGCCAACTGATTTATCCACAGTGAGAGGGTGCTTTTTATAAGACAGAGCTGAATACAGCATCTCAGACTGAGGAAGTCTTTCGGATGAAAGACGAAACGTTTCTACAACTTTTATTTTTGTTGCTTTGTTTTGTTTTTTGAATGTCCAGAGGACCAGACTTAGCCTTTTTAGAATCTGTGACACAGTTGACTGACACTCCCAATAGAACCTACTGGACCTTACCAAGCTCCGCCCAGAAACGCCCCCTAAGCTCCAACATGGCTGCACGTCTTTCAAGCGCAGCATAGTGTCAATGGAAAACATGGCGTCGACTGACTTTGCAGGGTATTTCTGAGTCGAATAGTGTATCATTTCTGCCAGATTCCAACAAAATATCAGCCATGACAATGGACAGGGGAACCAACAAGTTCATGTTATTATTTTTTTTGGACGTTATCAAGTTGTTTGATCCACGCGATGCTTCCAACAGAGTGCGCGTCACCGCTAATGCTACTGTCTGATGAGGGAAACATCAGCTTCTCACACGCTCAGGCTCAGCATTAATACAGCTGTGGACAGGATCACTGATGACTATTGTCCTGCAAGGCTGGGTAAGTCAGGCATTCATGGTTTTGAGGGTTACTTTTGAAATCAGCGATTTCTATTGTTGGCAAAACTTTGAGTGTGCCTTGGTCGCAAAGCTAATGCTAACTGTAATCTCCATTCATTCCTTAAGTGGTTGGTTAGCCGTTGCTGCTTTAGCTGCTAAACACGCCGACAGCGACTTTTGTGAGGGCTAACGAGCTCAGCCGTCCGGTGTGTTAGTTAAAATCCAGCCTTCGTGTCACGATTTTGTGCAGTTTTAGGTGAAATCGACAGTAGAGCTCGTTGTGTTAGCTAGCTCATGTGGCGTTAGCAGAGCTGTTTCTTCCCAACTTCCAGGACGTTCAGTGAACTGTGGCTTTCTCTCATCGTGACCGCGTGTTGTTAACTAGCAGGTTTCAAAAGCAGGTCAACCCTTCTCTGCTGGTGAAAGAAATAATTGTTCAGTTTTGTGGTCGTGCACAAGCTTTGATCCAAGCAAGGCATTCAGTTTCACATATAGGGAAACGGTGAATTTTACTTCCACAAATACGGTCAGGGTACCTGACATCTCCTGTACAGATACCCCACTGACGGTGGAGGAGCATTTTTCCAGCCCTGACGCAGAAAAATTCTGCACGTATGCTAGCTAGCAATGTAAGTAGCATGTGGTGCCGGTCTCACAAACGCTACCGTAGCGTTTGTTTTGTGAGACCGGCACGCACGTGGAAGCTGCGCTGTGACGTGTTATGGGCATTAGCCAATGAAACGCGGCCCTGTGGGCGGAGCTTGGTAAGGTCCATAGTGTTTGGTTGTACTGTACTGCGTTATGCTAGGCTTTCCTCCAGACTTGTAAAACCTACCAGGGTAGCAAACGTTTGAGTCACAGAGATGCTCCTCCTCTCTCTCCCTCTCAAAATCCTCCATGGTCTCCATCTTCTCAATGTGCACAGCAGGTGGGTTGTACTTGTTTTAAGTGATGTGGAGGTCAATAAAGAAGTTGAATACGCTGAAACACTGGGGGGAAAAATAAAACAAAAACACACATTTCTTGATTACTGTACAATGTTATCTCTCCAACAGCAAGGTGGCTGGTTGATCTTTTTTTTTACAAGTGTCTCACTGCAATACTTACCATCCTGAGGCAATGGGAATGCCCATCTTCCAATTTCTGATCTGGAAGTGGCATCGGTTTTCCATGAAAAAAAAATTAAGAATTTTTTTTTTTTATAAGGCCTGATAAAATAAACAATGGTTTGAAGTGTAATGTATACCGGTACTCACTGGGCGTTGACAGGTCCTTGGGTTGAGGCGCTGCACTTGCTGAGGACAAAAATAAAAGATTATTCAGCGATGCAAAATAATTAGATGAAGCAAAAAGTGACATGTCCTCTAGGACCAACGCTCCATAAATTGTATGTGT
>JBBPBX010082474.1:0-15727 GCA_038048925.1 Garcialebias charrua | reverse complement strand
CGGCGGTCCTCAGCTCCTCGAACAGCTTGGCCGACATAATAGTTATATCAGAACTGCCATCCAGGAGGGCTTCACGCTCAAGGACACCTTCCAGTGTGATAGGCAGGTAAGCTTTCTTAGCCACCCCCCTTTGTATAAAGTTACACAGAAACCTCACAGGTCTTGGCCCACGTTTCTGTTCACGTGTGACTCTGTCTGTGTAATCTTGTTTACTGTCAGCATCTTGTTGGCTGTCAGCATCATGACCTTCAGGATGTTGTTGTGTGTCAGCAATTGGTTTGCTGTCAACATCCATGGCAATGTTGGTAGTAGTGTGCGCTGAGTTATTTGTGTGCTCTGAGTCTTTGTGAAAGACAGTGCTACACATCGCTCCAGGTTGGTCAATGTTGATAGTGTCATTATCAATGATAACGCCACTCATTGTATCAGGTTGGTCAAGCACAGTAACATTCAAATCTACTGACAAACTACTTACTTCCTCTGTCTCTTCCGAGCATAGAGGTGTTGGGCCATTATTCCGGGACATTCGTGACTCTTTGCCTGTCTTGAACTGTTCTGTTCGAGGCGCGGGAGGTGCAGTTCCAAGGCTCGGGGGTTTCTGTTGGGACCACGCATAGTTACATGAGTATAAGTCCTCATACTTCAATTTCTTTTGAAGTCCACCCACCGATGGACCTTGGTTTTCACCCACCTGGTTCGATCTGAACCGTTGTGGGTCTCTTAGAGAGTGAACACCTACCTTTTGTGGTTCGTTGCTTGTCTCAGATTTTCCAATCTGAGGTGCTTTAGGGGCGGGGCTCCCTTTAAACCATTTTGAGTCACTGTTCCAGCTGGTACCAACATTTCGTTGTATGTCAGTTTGAAAATCTTGTTCATTCTTGCTAGTATTATCCAACTCTTTTAACACCCGACGTAAGTACTCTACCTCTTCTGAGGTCAGATGGCCTTTGAGACGGCTGTGTTTATTCTCGCTTTCTATAGGAGAGAGAACCTCTCCTATTTTTAGCAACTGTGATACGACCTTTTGACCTGGGCACACCTCAGAGGGTGTTTTGTTTTGCATGTGAGCCTCAACAGCAGTTAGAGCGCACTGTTTCATCACTGATTGTCTAAACTGATGTTGTAACTCAAGGCCTTTTTTGAGAAGTTTTTCTCTTTGTCGTTTGCTCTTCTGCCTTATCAATTCAATCTTTGCTTTGAGCAGCTGGTTATTTGTGTGCGCTGGGTTATCAAAGACAATGTCACGCATTGTACCAGTTCGGTCATCCTCTGTATCATTCAAGTTTTCAAACAACCAACTTATGTCCACTATCTTCTCAGAGCTTAGAGGTATGTTGCCTTTTTCCTGGAACTTCTGTGACCTTTTGCTACTCCCGGACTGTCCAGTCCGCAGTGCAGGGGCAGGAGGGGCTTGTCCTTGAACTGGGGGTTCCTGTTCGGACCCCCTTCTGTGATATGGTATACTTTTGTGACCATCTTTCTTATCTCTAGGACGTGCGCCCCCCTTTTGAAATCGTTTTCCGTACTCTGGGTCTTGTCTGAGCCACTGCGGTTCATAGTCCCAGCGGGCATCAACATGTCGTGGTTTGTTAGTTTGGAAAACATGTTTCTTCTCGCCTTTTTTAGGAGAGGGAGTTGATGAACTTGTCCCTTCCAGCTCCAGCGAGTGGGATTTGACCTTTTCTTGGTAATGTAGTTCACGCTCTGGTTTTGTTTTTAACCAGATCGGGTCATTGTTTTGTCTGTGAGCGTCACAAACATTTACAGCACCCCGTTGTGTTTTTAATTCGCCTAACAAACGTTCGAACTCAAGTTTTTTTCGGTGATCTTCTTCACGTTCTTGAATGTGCTTCTGCTTTAATACTTCCAGCTCTTCACGCCTTGATGCGATCAGCTTGAAAGCTTCATCATAATTGTCATATCCCATCTTTGTTTTGAAATTTCTCCAAATTAATGAGAGATGTTTGTTTGAATCAATAAGACGGTATTTATAATAGTGTATGCAAATAAATGCTTTCTTAGCGGTGAGTTATTTAACTAAAACAGCTTTCTGGGTTTGTTCCTGTAATCTATAAACAAGTCTTTCCTTCATTCAGTACCTTTTTATTTATTTTAGGCTTTACCTTCAATGAAAAATATGGTAAGTTAAGCCTTCGTGGCCGTATTAACTTAATAGACAAGGGACTGAGAGAAACGCAATTTCGGTCCTGTGTATGTCCTGTACAGTACATATTGCAGATCTGACAATAAAGTTGACTTTGACTTTGACTTTGATAGACCTATCTTTTAAAACAATTACTATTAAACCACGCTTAATGTTTTCTGTCTTTCACTCAAACGCCTTCTTAAAGCTCCACTGACATGTTCTTTTAACTTTTCAAAAAATGGCACAACATATATAAATATTAAGATAGACCTCTGACCGTTTTTGCTAAAATAATGTTAAATGAATGAAAATTTCTCTCAAAATAGTTTAAAATTAGCGCCGTTTTTTAGACCGTAAATCCGGATCTTCCGGTCACGTGTCAGCATTCCTGTTTCTGACGTCACGTCCGATACTGAACTCTGCTCAAACGACAAAAATATAGACGCATCCGTCGAATTTAGCCATTTAAAACTACATTATAGCGATTTGGCTTCGCTATAATGTAGTTTTAAATGGCTAAATTCGACGGATGCGTCTATATTTTTGTCGTTTGAGCAGAGTTCAGTATCGGACGTGACGTCAGAAACGGGAATGCTGACACGTGACCGGAAGATCCGGATTTACGGTCTAAAAAACGGCGCTAATTTTAAACTATTTTGAGAGAAATTTTCATTCATTTAACATTATTTTAGCAAAAACGGTCAGAGGTCTATCTTAATATTTATATATGTTGTGCCATTTTTTGAAAAGTTAAAAGAACATGTCAGTGGAGCTTTAAAGATTTCAAATAAATGCAATGTTCACACTAAAATGTTAGCAGATTTTGTTTTATTTTGCTCCAAGAGAATGTATTTCAGATTCAGTAAAACTGTTTTGAGTTGCCGCAGTTATCTGGATTGAAAAATGTAATTTTGTTTGTTATTTTAAACTTTTTATTTAAAATAAACTGGAGTCATTAATTGTACACAGAAAAACGTTAAAAATGCCATTTTTAACTAAAAGTGTGCAGTTGTGCACACCAATTCTGTTTAAAATTCAGAGATGTGAAGAGCTTAAAGGGATTGTGACATGATTTTGTAAATTTGAATATTTGTCAGAACATATATATCTTATATCATTGAGCTCTGGTCGTTTTTGCATAATAAATTATAAATATATTAAATTTTTATTCCAAGTTATGGTAGTCATTTCTCTGGGACACGCCCCTAAAATTCCGTGCATTCCGCAAAACCGTCATTTGACGTACACGTGGGGAGCCGCTGCTCAACGCGCATGTAATTAATAATGGCGGAGCATGTCGACTCAGACGAGTGCAGCATTTCTAGTGTTGATCTAAGCGATTTGTCTTCAGTTTTGGAAGGTCAATATAAGCAGTAGAAGTTTTAATCTTGCTCAAATCATTTTATTGTATACTCTATTAATGGAAAACTTATTAACTTTTACGATTCAGCTTTAAAAAAACGTGCAGGGAGCTTCGTGGCTTTGAGCATGTCCGATTGCGTTTGAGATCTATCATTTTAAGACAGTAAATCATCCAAAGCTCTCATTAATAGACTCTCCCCTAATAAAAACAAACAACAAATCGTACCTGATCACGCCGACATAATTTAAAAATACCTAAATAGCACTCCGTGTTGACTCGGGTATCTATGCTAATGTAGTGATACACCTAGCCTCTGATATTTCTGTCTTGACCTTCAAGTACACCTCTCTACACCTCTCTGAATCACTCAGTGTTACACTTGCTTGAACCTCAAGGAGACAGATGGACACTTATATATTTTTACAATTATTATGAATTAATGGACACTAATTAATCAGATTGAACTTTCTCTTTAATGTGTGTTAATTCAGAATTGATCTACAGTATATTTTTGTCATTTTTAATGATGATCTGTTACTTGCATGACTGCGACATTCTGCTGGTTTTATTTCTGCAAAAGCAAGCAGGCTCTGTCTCTAAGGCAGAAGTCAGGGTAAGAGCTGTTCTCTGCCTTCTCTTGTTTTGTCTTCAAGCTAGACGCAACAGGACAGGCCATCTGGCCGTTTCGGTAAACAGTTTTCCTGTCTCCGTCAAGAGACTTTCTGCCTATGAGATGAAAATCCATCTCTTATTTTGTTAAAACCAGCCAATAGTTATTAAGAAGGTGGGGAGACCCCACCTCCCCCATATAATGGGCACTTCCTATTTGGAAGTTAGTTTTTGGAGGAGAACTACTGGCAACTGTTTTCTCTTCTCTGGGAAAGCTGGAGACGTCCCGGTCAGGTGTCAACGACCCACGTCTCAGCGGGGATCATAGTAAAGCCTTACTTTGATCCATTCACTCTCCTTTCTGAAGAATTTGTTTTCTAAAGTTTTATTTTGAAAGTTCAACCAGTGCGATTGGCTCTGTTCCTGCCGGTGAACGCGTGCTCCCGCTCGTCTGACCCAGTCATACACGCACGAAGTCATCTGGACGCTCACTGGACCACACAGTCCGTTAGCGTCCACAAACTTCTCAGTCCTCACCTCGCAAGACGTCTCGTCACCAGGTAAAGAGGCGTTGTTTGTATGCTGCACGTGTCGGAGGCTCAGCCTGATCCGTATGGGAAAGCTTGCCACCCTGGTTGGTTCAAAGTAAATAACTTTGGTTAACTTAGCTCCAGAACTCCTTCCTCCTATTTCTTATTTTTCATAAGTATTTAATCTGTCAAGTTTTGTGCCAACAGTTAAGTTTTAACTGTCTGTTTGTTTTAATTTGAATTCTTGTCAACGTAGTTATTAAATCAGAGCTAATATCGATACAAATGTTTATGTAATTTTTGTGATAGTTTCAATAAAAGGTCTATTCTTTTGGTAGACCAACATAAATTGAAGTCTAAGCGTGAAATTACATTTCTGGCTAATCACATCGTTAGATTTGTTGATTTAATCTGAAAAAGTTGAGACCCCGCACTTTGGTGGCAGTTTGTGCAGATAAAAGTCTGCTCATAGCTGCACGTCTAAACTATAGGTAGTCAGTAAACTGACTAATAACTCCTATATTGTTACACTAATGTCTGTTAGCAAGCAGATGTCGGCAGATAGTCCAGGTCACGTCTGACATATATCTTTTTTAAACAGTAAATCATCCAAAACTCTCATTAATAGACTCTCCCCTAATAAAAACAAACAACAAATTGTACCTGGTCACGCCGAAATAATTTAAAAATACCTAAATAGCACCCGTGTTGACTCGGGAGCTATGCTAATGTCTGTTAGCAAGCAGATGTCGGCAGATAGACCTCACGTCTGACATATATCTTTTTTAAACAGTAAATCATCCAAAACTCTCATTAATAGACTCTCCCCTATTAAAAACAAACAACAGATCGTACCTGATTGCGCCGACATAATTTAAAAATACCTAAATAGCACCCGTGTTGACTCGGGAGCTATGCTAATGTCTGTTAGCAAGCAGATGTCGGCAGATAGACCTCACGTCTGACATATATCTTTTTTAAACAGTAAATCATCCAAAACTCTCATTAATAGACTCTCCCCTAATAAAAACAAACAACAGATCGTACCTGATTGCGCCGACATAATTTAAAAATACCTAAATAGCACCCGTGTTGACTCGGGAGCTATGCTAATGTCTGTTAGCAAGCAGATGTCGGCAGATAGACCTCACGTCTGACATATATCTTTTTTAAACAGTAAATCATCCAAAACTCTCATTAATAGACTCTCCCCTAATAAAAACAAACAACAAATCGTACCTGATCACGCCGACATAATTTAAAAATACCTAAATAGCACCCGTGTTGACTCGGGAGCTATGCTAATGTCTGTTAGCAAGCAGATGTCGGCAGATAGACCTCACGTCTGACATATATCTTTTTTAAACAGTAAATCATCCAAAACTCTCATTAATAGACTCTCCCCAAATAAAAACAAACAACAGCTCGTACCTGATAGGCAGTAAGATGGTCTCTGCAGACAAGACTCTCAGTAGGAACCCATCGGTCACAAGTTCTCTGTACTTCCATTCTAGGCAAAGTTTCTCATCTTTTGGGAATTTGTGAAGGCTCACTTGTTCACTGCTGATATTAGAACACCCAAATGCGCTACAACGTGATGGCATTTTTCAAGTTACACCAAAAAAAAAAGAGTCGATCTTTCACCAAACAAAGGGGCAAGCCAGGCTCCGCCTTTTGCCCAGTGCCCACGTGTACGTCACATGAAGATTTGCATAAGTTCACGGGGCGTGTCCCAGAGAATTTATGGTAAAAAATTACCATAAATTGGAATGAAATTTTAATATATTTATAATTTATTATGCAAAAACGACCAGAGCTCAATGATATAAGATATATATGTTCTGACAAATATTCAAATTTACAAAATCATGTCACAATCCCTTTAATGTGGAAATGCTCTGTTCTCCATCATTTTTTTTATTTTTTTTATTTAATTTGAAAATCAAATAAAAAATGCTTTTTTGAGTGTTATTTTAAATCTCTTCAGTATTTAAAATGAGCATAAATTGTTTGTCTGTACCTCTGTTATTCTAAAATTTGTATTTAGAATAAACAGGAATTTTTGTTTGTGTACAGAACAATTTTAAAGCTGGTAATTCACCATAAAAATGCTGACTTCTCATGATGTTCTATGAGAAAACTCATCTGTTAACGTCTTTTAACCAACAGGGGGCAGATTCAAGTCTTAAACTTATCACGAGGTGACCTTTTCTTTCTACTTCCGGCTGCTAGAGACGGCTGGTTGACTTCAGCTTAGCCGTTAGCTTGCGAGTAGCATCTAACAACTCTGTAAAAATATCAACATTGGAAAGAGTTGGAGCCTGTACGTGATAAACGCTCGAACTGCGTTCTTGTCAGAGACACATCTGTATGATTAGACAGTTTAGATGGCTTAAATTGAATTTTTAAACTTTTAGTGAAATCTCCGTTTGTTCTGTGAGAGTGAACTGCTTGTCACCCAACGTGCACCTGGAAATGACGACACGAATAGGCGGGTCGACGTAGCGCGTCACCAGCTCTGCTGAGCGAGGCGGAGCTCGCTACACAGATACGTGACGTTGACCAATCAATCACAGCGTTTGTAGTTCATTCCCAAGCAACCATGGTGAATGTAGTTTTATAACCTTCGACCAATGCAGTGCCGGAAATGACGACAGAAGTGGGCTGGTCGCAATGGCGTGCGTTCCCAAATCAGCGAATCAGCGTTCGCTACGAGAGTGATTGACAGCTCACAGCCCTCTTCATCCAATCACAGCTCATAAACAAAACGTGTGACACGTCTCTGTACCGTTAGCTTAGCACAACAGAACACAACTTTATAGACTCTTAAACAACTCAACGCTTCAAATTAACTCCCCAAAACTCTGAAACATGGCAATCACATTTAAAGCAGGCACAACTTAGCTACGCTCAGTAACCAGCACGTCAACTATAACACGACACGGACTCCCTCGGAGCCGCGTTCAGGTCGGTTCCGTCCACTTTAAAGGAGCAGAACTCGGGTTTCAGAACCACTATCCGACAACGTTCTAACAGTAATATGCTTCTTTGACCTGCTCTAACATGTAAAATACCAGCACAGCGATCTTTTAGATGTTAATTATAGCTTTCAGGCTTTTGACACGGCAGTCAAACAAAGCTTTATACAGGAGTCTGTGTGAACTGGACCGGAACCAGAACCCCCACAGACCACGGGCTGACAAAAACCTCACCTAAAAGCTTCCAACAGCGTGTAAAAGAGTTGAACGAATAACAATCCCTCAGCCTCAAATGATAAAAACATGCAGAATCTGCCTGTCTAGAACACCTCAGCCAAAAATTATTATCCTCAGAGTTTAAAACTTGGATCCTCTTATGCAAACATGACGTTACAGTTAATGAGAGATCACAGATTTATGAATAATCTTTCAGAAAACTCGTACGGCCACCAGATGAAGGGAACATGAGGGAGACCATATATTGTGTCTTTAAACACATATAGTGCCACCCAGATGTAACTAAAGGATTTTAACAGGGGTCAGTATTAATACTGACCTCTTTACCTTAATTAATTTACTTATTCAGATTGAATAGTAATTTCACGGGTTCTTTCTTTTTCAGTTTACCCAATATTTCTGTGATCTTTATGATGGATAAATAAACAGAGCTATAGAGTGACAATGGACACGTTAACTTAGTTGGTATGCCAGGCGACACTACCATTTATTTAAAATAAATCACTAAATTAACACCATTACACTTGATTGACATGATTTCACTTTCTTTCAAATTAACACGTCAGCACAGTTAAATTTAACACAACAGACTTCAATACTGGATGTTAAACATATTTAGTCTGAGGGCTCTTTAGCTTAAAATAGTTTCCAGCTTAGAATTGAGGGAAAAAGATAGGAGGAAAGATGGAGAGATGGTTTACAGGAAATTGTCTTGAGCATGATACCAAAAGTGACACTTCCATCCGACTTCTGCTAAAATCCAGGTACGTTTGTAAACAGCTCTTTACCTTTCGACGACGAGTCTGATAAAGAGATGGCACCAGCCTGTAAGATGCACAGTCCTTCAGGCCCAGTTCGTCCGAACTGGTCATTCGTTTACGTTTTCAACGTCTCCTGGGTTCCGCTTGGTCATCAGAAAATATGTCAGCTCCTGGCCTCTGACTTCAAGATAAGCTTATTCCAGGAAGGAATAAACAAAGTTTTGAGCTTACGCTCGTTCGAAGTGGATTCATAACAGCATGTTATACAATCCTTAGCTGAATGACTGTCCTTGGCGGGTGACAGGCATTCATTCAGCTCTTTGGGACGTCTTCATGTCTTGAAGTTCCCAGAAACTCTAGGAACTGACTCGTTCCTTCAAAACTCTGAAGCGTTCATGGACACAAACGCTTTTACTCAAAAATGTTGAGATTAGAACACACTTTCCTCATTGGTCCGTGGGCCAAGAGGAGTGTGAAAACGTGAAGTGAAAAACTCAAGGTTGACAGCAAGTCTGCTTAGATAACAAAGAGGAATGTTTTGGAAAAGTGTCTGAAAGAGAGGAGACATCTCGACGCTACCGAGAGTTTCAGCTGAACTCAACAAAAACAACTCCTGAGCAAGTCAATCTGACACCTCATTCAACTTTGTCATAGATATTTTGAGTAGACACTTTCATTTGGTCAAGCAACACAGTAATACTACATATTAAAAGAATAACAGCATATAACATATATCATGAAAATGACAAAAGTTATTCTTTTGATTACATTAGAATAAAATCAAAGATAGAAATAGTCTCTTTTGGTGACTATGTGACTAATTTGTAGTAAATGTCTTGCTTTACTGAGAGGTCAGTAAAGGTCATCTCTGGAACAGTTCAAAAGTACACAGGTGTATCAAAGTGGACACGGTCATGCCCACTACATCTCCCCCCTTTTGGAAGCCATCGCCAGTCCTTGGGGATGGGGTCCAACACGAAAGGAAACCTTGAACTGTCTCTGATCTTGAAGTAATCCAGCAAGTGGAAAAGAAAAATCAAAATTATAATCCCATAAAGTTTTTTGGAAATTCCATACTGTTCGGAGGTAATCCCATTGCGAAAAGCTTTTAATCCCTTGGAAAACTGAGTCTGTTAACTCTTGGAAAACAAAGTCTGTGATCCTTTGGAAAACAAAGTCTTATAATCCACAGCGGTAATTCCACAGCAGTAATTCCACAACGGTTAGTTTTGTTGATTGATCAGCAACAATTGTTTTCATAATCAGCATGTAGAGGGGATCCCTCGATTGACGCAGAGGAGGCGACCCTTGGATGGAGGTTGAAGACCAAGCGTTGGAGCTGCAGGTCCCCACATCGAAGGTTGTTGGCTGGTTGGTTTCCAGTCAGTGCCACTCTGGTTCTATGTGTCATGCAATTATGTGGTTTTTTAGGTGGGCTTATGATTGGGATTTTACATTAGGCCCTACCTATATGCACCTGGTATGTAAGCTATCATGGTTTAGATCAGCTACAATTACCAATTAAGGGGTGGATCAATTCTGTAAAATTAGATATAGGGATCTATACCTATAAAATTTTGGAGGGCTTCTGTAACGAAGGCCTCTAATTCCAAACTATTCCTCCATTCATTACTTAGTTTAGGTTAAACTAAAATAAAAAAATGAAATATAGTTTGATCTAAATGTCTGTTGTCTTTTAGACGAACGACGTAGGATTTGGTATTCCTAATAAATTTTGAAGTCTATGGCGAGACTCATCAAAATGAATAGACAATCTAGAATAGAAACGATCGAATCGGTTCAATTTAGAAATTGTGAGGTCAATGTAGTTTATGGTACCTTGAGTAGCTTTAAACTACCTTGCTCTTCGACGATTGAGATTTAACAAAACGAACTGCATGCTAGTTAAATCCATATCATTCATTAACCAATACAAAACCTTTTTGGCTGGGAGTGTTCAGAATCAAAACAATATCTCAACTAACGACAACAGTTTAAAAGTTCGTCTTTGGCTTGACGGACTAACAAGCCGTGGGACCGGATTGTTTGGTTATTAGCCTTCCGGGCGGTGTCGCTGGCTAGCGGCCTACCTTTGGGAGCCTGCTGGAGCTGGCTGCTCTTCGGCTGTTGGGCCGGGGTCCGTTGCTGCTGCGGGGAGGAGAGGCGTCGGTGTCAAGGACAAGCGTCGGTGGAGCTACGTTCCAGTTTTGGGACGAATTCGAGCCGTGGATCCGAGGGGAGTCTGAGCCGGCGAGTTTCTACTTCCTGGTTCAAAGGGTGGAGGACGCTGGTCTGCGGGGGGAGTCTGAGCCGGCGAGTTTCTGTTTCCTGGTTCAAAGGGTGGAGGACGCTGGTCTGCGGGGGGAGTCTGAGCCGGCGAGTTTCTGTTTCCTGGTTCAAAGGTGTGGAGGACGCCGGTCTGCGGTGGAGATCGAGGGCTGGTGGAGTAGGCTAAAGGCTAACTGCTAAAGGCTGAAGACTTCATAAACCAACACCAACGGGCGAGTGTCACATTTTGTGAGTACAGAAATGGCAAAATCTAAAACAAAAAACAGGATCTGATGGAGACTAACACGGATGATTTGGAGGAGATAAAAAAAATCTCAGAACTTTATGAGTGAAGAGCTCAGGAACGTATCAACCCAACAGAAACTTCTGCTGGATGAAGTGAAACAATTGAGATTACAAATAAATTTGAAGGATAAAAAAATTCTGGAACTTGAACATAGAGTCGAGGAACTTGAAATAAACGCAAGGCAAGACAATCTCGTTATATCCGGTCTTGTGATTAAAACTCGTTCAGACAAAAAGACCACTACCAGTGATGGAACTGCTGAAAATGCGTCTTCACGGGAACAGCGATCTTTGGAAGAGCAAGTTGTGACTTTTTTACAAAATCAGAAAATAGAAATTAATTCTGAAGACATATCTTTGTGTCATACCTTGCCTAACAAAGTTGAAAAATCCAAACCGGTTATCGTTGTAAAATTTATTAGTAGAAAAGCTAGAAATACAGTAATCATGCAAGCAAATAAACTCAAGGGAACAAAGGTTTATATAAACGAACATTTGACAAAAAAAATGGAATTATTGCACACGAAGCAAGATTGTTAAGGAAAAAGGAAAAGATAGTGTCTACTTGGACAAGAAATGGAAAGATCTGGGTACGGGCACAGGAAGGATCGCAGGCAAAAATGATACAAGATGTGAAAGATTTGGAAAAATTTGGATAGTATAGAAGGTGTCTGTGTCCTGTTATGTCTAATCAAAGTTATGATGAAGTAAATCAACATGATGAAGAAGCACACGGTTAATGATGATGCATGATGATTCGATATCTAAAATATATAATGTTGATGAGGAATTCGAGAGAAGTCTTTTTCCAACTAAAAAAGAAAGTAAATACTATAATGAAGAGCAGTTTATTGATGTGAATATAACAGATGATGATCTTTCTTTAATTCACCTAAACTGTAGAAGTATAAATGCAAATTTATCATACATGTTAGATACTTCCGCTCTCGACAAGGCAAGTCGCATATCTTTCTGCTCCTTCCTTCCCTAAGTTTTTTTCCTCCTCCCTGCTTGCTTTTTGTCTCGTCTGACACTTCAGCGCTCACTCGAACCAATTTGCGATGGAATTAGTAAATTGGGCTGTTTCTTCAATAGATACGATTTTTTCCACGAAGCGGACCGTGCCAGGAGAAGCGGTCTGCCCCTCTGACACACACGCGGCTGGATACATGATGGACTCATGGGGACAGTGGCAGCCTATGTGTTTGACCGTCTTGAGTGTCGAAGATTTGTGGATTATTGGACTATTAGTAGCAGCTGCTCTTTTTTTTGGCATCGGAGGGACTGTCTGCTACCTGAAGCTGAGGAGGGCTTCGGCGGCTATCAGCGCGCTGGCGAAACTCCCTGATCAGCATGATTCTCTGATCCGGGCCGTGAGCAACTCATCCCAGCTGTTGTATGAGCTCAATCGCACGTTGGGTGCGTCGGTGGACTACCGGGGACCTGCTGGGCGTTTTGGAACTCGTTTACAGCCGCCTGGGTCCCAACTGGGCATGGATGGGGGTTCATAGACCGGAACCTCATATGATTTGGAATTTTGGCTCTGAAACAGCGTCTGGACTTGGAGGCTGCAGTGAAAAAGAACACTGTGGTCTGAATTGGAATAAACAAAAAGACTATCTAATCTGGTTTCTGCACACGTCCTTGAAAAGAGGCCTGTTTGGAAACTTTCTCCTGGAGCGTAGAGTTGAAGTGCCCTTGCTGATCTCCCTCACCCGCACCCCCCAGAGATCTCTGTGTGTGGCTCGGATGACGCCCAGCTGAACAAACTGCTGAACTGTGTTCTTTGAAGTTACTCACAGACTAAATATCTCCTTGCCTGTCGTCAAAACTGCAACAATGTCTCGTGTGACTGTGCTTTCGCTGATAGAGTTTTTGAGACTTTATCATGGAGTGTCCTCAGGCAATCTTTGATAAATTCTTTTTTTGAATATCACAAATGATACCTACTGTGCTTTTCCTTTTTCCATATCTGTTTTGCTCTTCATCCATGATGGATGAGAGATGGCCGCGCTGACGAACATGCGTGTTTTGAACATGCGTGTTTTGAATTGCAGCAGCTTAACATTCTCTGACCTCTGGATGACTGTGTTTACATGATCACGTTGTATTGGTTTACTGGTGCAATGTTAATAAAAAATCTCTTATCTCTTATCTCTTATCTTATCTCTTATTATAATCTCAAAAACATTAATAAAACTTTCAAAATAATAGCATTGTCGGAGACATGGCTTAATGATGATAATATAAATAATATACATATTGAAGGATATGAATTACATCATATGAATAGGAAAAATAAAAAAGGCGGAGGAGTGGCTTTATTTATAAACAAGGAAATAAAATGTAAATTAATTAAAGATATGTCAATTGTTGTTGACAATATGATGGAAATGATCACAGTGGAAATTATAAACAAATGTGGAAAAAACATTATAATAAGCTGTGTCTACCGATCACCATCTTCAAAGATAGAGATATTTAATGATAAAATATTGGAGTTGTTAGTTAAGAGCAAAAATAAAAAAGTTTTCTTATGTGGTGACTTCAATATTGATTTAGATAACAAGGCAGATCCTAATAATATCAGTATATTTGTAAATTCAATGTATAGTTTAAATCTATATCCGTTAATATCAAATCCGACGAGAATTACTACCCAAAGTGCAACATTAATTGACAATATATTCACAAACATAACAGATGGGGAGGTGATAAGTGGTATATTGATGATGGATATCAGTGATCATTTACCGTTTTTTTCAATTTACAAAAGTGATGATAGTAAACCAACAACAATTAAAAGAGAACATAATATAATAAATACATCAAAAAAAGCATTAGACAAATTCAAAGAAGATCTAGACATACAAAAATGGGATGAAGTTTATGTTGATGACGTAAACAAATCTTACGATGAATTTATGAGGATCCTTGAAAATTTGTTTAAAAAAAATTGTATGCAGAAAATCTACATTAAGGATAAAAAAGTAGATCATCCTTGGATGACTAATGGATTAAAGAATGCATGTAAAAAAAGAATAATCTATATTCACGTTTCATAAAGTCTAGAACATAGGATGCTGAAGAAAAATATAAAAAGTACAAAAATAAGTTAGTAGGGATTATAAGAAAACATAAGAGGGAATACTATAGTCAATTATTACATAAATGCAGTGGTGATATGAGGGCGACATGGAGAGTAATTAACAGTGTTCTAAATAAACATAAGGGTAACATGGGATTGTCACAACATTTTGTGGAAAATAATGTAGAAATTCATGATGACAAGGAAATTGTAAATGGTTTCAATAATTATTTTGTAAATGTGGGATCTAATCTTGCAACCTCAATTCCTAAAATAGATGAAAACGTGAGTTATTTAATCAGTGGTTGTGTAAACAGTATGTTTTTAAATGGAACCACTAAAAAAGAAATAATGAAGGTTGTTGGACAATTTACTGATAAAAGATCTAAAGACTGTGATGATTTGGATATGATGGTTGTGAAGGAGATAATAAGTCATATTATAGAGCCATTTACACACATCTGTAATTTATCACTTTCTAAAGGTATATTCCCTGAAAAAATGAAAATTGCAAAGGTGGTTCCAATTTTTAAAAATGGGGAGAAATGTTTATTTAATAATTATAGACCTGTTTCTTTGTTGCCACAGTTTTCAAAAATCCTTGAAAAATTATTTGTGTCCAGACTGGACAAGTTTCTTGATAAAAACAATATCTTGAGTAATAGTCAGTATGGTTTTAGATCAAATAATTCGACAAGTTTGGCTCTTATGGAACTGATAGAAGAGGTTACTTCAGCAATAGATGATAAGCAGTATTGTATGGGTCTGTTTGTTGATTTGAGAAAGGCTTTTGACACCATTGACCACACCATTTTACTTGAAAAATTGCAACAGTACGGTATTAGAGGTCTAGCCATACAGTGGATATCTAGTTATTTGAAGGGCAGAAAACAGTTTATACAAATTGATGATGTGAGATCTCAACTATGCAGTATTTCGTGTGGAGTACCACAAGGTTCAGTGCTTGGCCCTAAGTTGTTTATTTTATATGTAAATGATTTAATTAAGGTGTCTAGGATTCTAAGGTGTGTTTTATTTGCAGATGACACTACTTTTTTATGCTCGGGTAGAGACTTGAATCAGACGTTTGAATTAGTGAAGATGGAGTTTGACTTGGATTGGCAGACTGGGGTGGTGGTTCCCCTATTCAAAAAGGGGGACCGTAGGGTGTGTTCCAACTATAGGGGGATCACACTCTTAAGCCTCCCTGGTAAGGTCTATTCAGGGGTTCTGGAGAGGAGGGTCCGTCGGATAGTCGAACCTCGGATTCAGGAGGAACAGTGTGGTTTTCGTCCTGGTCGTGGAACACTGGACCAGCTCTACACCCTCAACAGGGTCCTGGAGGGTGCGTGGGAGTTTGCCCAACCAGTTTACATGTGCTTTGTGGACTTGGAGAAGGCATTCGACCGCGTCCCTCGGGGGGTTCTGTGGGGGGTACTCC
>JBBPBX010082473.1:0-15727 GCA_038048925.1 Garcialebias charrua | reverse complement strand
TATAGCATCTATGTATGTAGGATCATGACCTGGTGGTGACACATCTCTCTTGGATCTCTTACTCCAAATAGTTTGCAATACTGGTCTAACTTCAGTTGTCAAGGTATTCTCATTCATGGGATAAATGGATATGGGGAGGAGGAGTGAAACTGCTGCACACAGACCAGTAGTGTTCTGAGGCAGTCTGTCAAAAAGTCTCTTATCCCCACACCACCACCAGATGTCACTGCGAGACTGTGGTTTAAATTTACTTTTAACTGTGATAACTGTTTCACACCAGGTTCTGTTATACAATAATACAATCGATTTTGCCATTTTTATTCTTAAGTAATTTCCATGAGATTTCCATGTCAGCTCCTCATCAATAACAACACCCAAAAGTTTTATTTAATTAACTATGAAATTCAATGCTGTAAATTTTAAAGTTCTTGTTTAAAGTTAAACTCAATAATCCAGGTACCAAATCCAATAATTCTCAGTTGGGTCATCTGGAAACTGGAACTGTCCAGATGACCCGACAGAATCACCGGGTTGAGAATTTTATGTTTATTTGATGGTGATTTCCATCTTTTTGGAGGCTAAATACAAATACAAGGTGAACATCAATTTATTTGTATAAAAATTTTGGCCATATCGTCCAGCCCTACACATAAGAAATGGTAATCTTGGCTGGAGTTTTTCTGTCTAATTCCTCTTTATATGGTACATCAGGGTCTGAAGAGTTCTTGTACCACATTGTAACATGGAGGTCATCTGGTGACACCTGGTCTTGAACTTGGACAGTGCTTTTTCCCTCATCCAGGAGTTTAGCTCCCGTTGTAGTTGGGGGTTTGTTTGGCACATCTAATGTGTAGTAATACTTAGGCGGACCCACACCCTGCAGTGCTAGGGCTGAAGGTGTGGGTGTGTTCTTGGTTCTGACCACAGTTAGCCCATCTTCTGTAGGCATCAATGCCAATGACAGTTCCACCAGGCCATCCCGTCCCAATAAATTTACCGGGCAGTCTGGCAGTAGAAGAACTGACATTTTACATGATTTGCCCTTGGGATCTCTGATCCAAATAAGTTCAGTTTCAGGGACTGTTGTCAGAGTGCCATGAGCTGCTCTTACTGTTATAAATTTATCTCCTTGTTTAATCCAGGGCATTGGCTCTTTTATAGTGGTTCTACATGCCCCTGTATCACACAGGAAGGTTACTGGTGTTCCTTGGATCATTAGAACGATTTCTGGTCTGAATTTTTCTTGATAAAGGATTTCTTCTAAGTTTAAAAGTTCTAACTCATTTTTAGCTTCTGTTTCAATCTCATAGGTTTTAGTTTCAGTTTCAGGTACGGTTAGTCATGCAGGGGTATTCGTGTTTGATATGGTTTTACAGTCACGAGCCATGTGTACATTTGAGCAGTTACATTAAGACATTAAAGTTTGTGCAGCTGAATCAGCACTATAACTCTTTCAAAAACTGCATTAAGGTTGGGTTTACTCGAAGTGCAAGCTGATGTAGAATTTAGCACAAAGGTAAAACAGTTCAGATCTAAATCAGTTCATTCATTTCAAACTACACCGAAGAAGTAAAAGGTCTGACCCTAACTGTTGCTACACATTAGATTCTATTTAAACAGGTAAATATTGAGGTTGTACAGCTTACACTTTCCATTTGGCTTAAATTTTATTAAGACTGTAAATCATTTGAAAGGGTAGTGCATATGATGCAAACTCAAGCTTATATATACACACCAACAGTAGTATAAAATGGCATTTTATAATTAATAAATCTATTCAATGTAAAGTGCTAGGCAAAAAGACTATTCTAGATAAATCTAAAAATATTCAGTCTCAGTGTTAGGCTGCAATGTTAGTTTAAATACTACCAGTGAGGTTATGGGTCATTGCGGGGTTCCAGTCTCCCACGGATCCTTTTGACCTGGTCTGTATTTTATCTCTAGAGTCTGATGGTTCATAGGTAGGTGGTGGTTCGTTTGGTGGTGCAGTTGGGTCTATGTTTCTGTCACTATCTGCATGAATCATTGTCAGTTTAGTTCTTTGTTCTTCATGTCTATAGTTACCATCATTCAAACTGGCTTCACCATTAACCGCTTTCCTTAACAGGTAGTTATAATAACCAGACATGTCATCTTCTTTCTTAGAAAAATATACATTTCTTTTCTCGTCTTTTTCTCTCTCTTCCTCTCTCTCTTTTCTCTTCTTTCTACAACTTGCATCCATAATTCTGTATGGGGGTAGCCTTCATTATTCATTTTGTTAGGTTTATCTTTGGTCTTTGTCTTTATTTTAGTTTGAAGTTCTCTTATGTTTTTTTATAGTTAATCTACCGTCAAAGTCGTGTTCTTTTATCCATAGGGGTAGGTGTTGTACGCTTGCAGGGTCTGGTTTTTTTTATTTATTTTTTATTTTTTATTATCTTCCAGTCTTTACATGTTAAACTGTCTATGCATTTTTGAGCATTTTTTGCTTTGTCCCTTACCCATTTTGAACTAGATTTGGATCCAGTAGGGGGTTTCACATAGGGTGACTAATACTGGATTTGTTAAGTAACAGGACAGTGATAAAAGATCCTTATGGCAAGAATCACTTCAACTCAAATGAGCGGATTCTTCTTAGCCTCTGACACCAAAAGGTTTCACTGTTTGTTTCCTGTTATTTTGGTATGAAACAAAAGAACCAAGCGGTACTTTTATTTCCTTTTCACACTCACAAACATGCATGCATACATTTTTAGCGCTTCTTTTTATTCCTATTTATCTTAAAGTAGAGGGCTCCGCCGCCCTACACAGAATTTAATTGACTGTTTTTAGTTGTTTATCTAAGTCAAAGGAGTCTGTCCTCCTGCGGAATTTAACTACTTCTTTTTACCTGATAGAGTCTAGAATTGTCAGGGTTTGTTTTACTCAGCTAGCTTTCACTCTTTGCTCTTACTGTTATAAATTTATCTCCTTGTTTAATCCAGGGCATTGGCTCTTTTATAGTGGTTCTACATGCCCCTGTATCACACAGGAAGGTTACTGGTGTTCCTTGGATCATTAGAATGATTTCTGGTCTGAATTTTTCTTGATAAAGGATTTCTTCTAAGTTTAAAAGTTCTAACTCATTTTTAGCTTCTGTTTCAATCTCATAGGTTTTAGTTTCAGTTTCAGGTACGGTTAGTCATGCAGGGGTATTCGTGTTTGATATGGTTTTACAGTCACGAGCCATGTGTACATTTGAGCAGTTACATTAAGACATTAAAGTTTGTGCAGCTGAATCAGCACTATAACTCTTACAGGTTTCCTGCACACAAACTTATCACAGGCATTAGTTACAAAGAACACTGTTCAATTTAAGATAAAAAGGAATAAGTTTAAACACAAAATGTATTAAAGAATATAAATGTGATAATATGTATTTACAATTATTCCAACATTTAGTTTGATATGTCAAAGACACTATCATTTATTTAAAATAAATCAACTAAATTAACACCATTACACTTGATTGACATGATTTCACTTTCTTTCAATTTAACACGTCAGCACATTTAATTTGTAACACAACAGACTTCAATACTGGATGTTAAACATATTTAGTCTGAGGGCTCTATGACTTAATTAGTTTCCAGCTTAGAATTGAGGGAAAGGAGATAGGAGGAAGATGGAGAGATGGTTTAAAGGAAATTGTCTTGAGCAATGTTACCAAAAGTGACACTTCCCATCCGACTTCTGCTAAAATCCAGGTACCGTAGTTTCCGGTGTATAGGTCGCACCTTTTTATGTTTTTCTCTAGGCCTGCGACCTATACACCGGTGCGACCTATATATGGCTTGTTATCACTTTCGGTGAAACAAATTTTTAAATCCAGCTCATTTCACAATTACGTTCATTTATTAAGGAAAAGTTCAGCTCAGACATATATTTGCTATAATTTTTATCAAACAAATAATTGTTTTTAAGTGTTAATCTTCTTAAAAGCCTTGCTGTGCGCTCCTGTGGCAGACATTTGCAGCAGAGCTAAACGTAGGTGCGACCTATACACCAGTGCGACCTATCTAGGGATTTTTCCAATCTATTGGTGATAATTGGACAATGCGACCTATACACAGGTGCGACCTATACACCAGAAAATACTGTACGTTTGTAAACAGCTCTTTACCTTCGACGACGAGTCTGATAAAGAAATGTCACCAGCCTTTCAGATGCACAGAGTCCTTCAGGCCCAGTTCGTCCGAGCTGGTTCTAGTTTACGTTTTCAACGTCTCCTGGGTTCCGCTTGGTCATCAGGAAATGCGTCAGCTCCTGGCCTCTGACTTCAAGATAAACTTATTCCAGGAAGGAATAAACAAAGTTTTGAGCTTACGCTCGTTAGAAGTGGACTCATAACAGCATGTTATCAGTCCCCAGCTGGATGACGAGTCCTTAGCGTGTGACATGAGTTCACCCAGCTCTTTGGGAAAGGTTCACATCTCTTTGAAGTTCCCAGCAAACTCTGAAGCGTTTCAGCAAAACTTAGAACTTAAAAGAAGATCATGAGAGGAGTGAGACTTGTGTCTTTTTCATTGGTCCGTGGAAGCAGTTGCCGTTATCACGACCCAAGGTTACAGCCAGCAGCAGAGGGAAATGTTTAGGAAAAGACAGACTCATAGACTCCAAGAGGAAAAACACTTGGATTAGCGTCTTAACACTTCTAAAACAAATCTGAAAAGCACAGTTTGACATAAAATTCAACTCTGACACCATTATATGGTCAAGTAACACAGTAATACTCCATATTAAAAGAATAACACAGCATAACATATATCATGAAAATGACAAAAGTTATTCTTTTGATCACATCAGAATAAAATCAAAGATAGAAATAGTCTCTTTTGGTGACTATGTTCTCAGATTACAACTAATGGAATAATTTGTAGTAAATGTCTTGCTTTACTGAGAGGTCAGTAAAGGTCATCTCTGGAACAGTTCAAAAATACACAAGTGTATCAAAGTGGACACGGTCATGCCCACTACACGTAAATTGAGCATGCATCAGGGTACAGTGTATTACGTAAATACCTTTTCTTTAAGAAAAATGCAAGTTAGATTCTGGTAACATGCTGATACAAACAATGGATTTCTTTGAATCAGAACTTCAACTGGATGCTAGCTTCCTTTATTGTCATGGCAACTAGTCTCTGTTGATAACGCAAACAGTCAAAGTCAACTTTATTGTCAAAACTGCAATATGTACAGGACATACACAGGATTGAAATTGCATTTCTCTCAGTCCCTCGGTGCAACAGTAACCATTTAAACACTAAAACACTGAAACATTTAATAAACATAAGCATAAAATGAAATAATAAAAGTGTAATACTGTCCGGTAGTGAAGCTCTTTGATCAAGATATTTAGGAGAAAAAAGTCTGAATTAATTATCACTAGTGAATATGTCAGGGTGGTCCAAGCTGTAGATTTTAACACGCACACACACACACAGAGAGAGAGAGAGAGAGAGAGAGAGAGAGAGAGAGAGAGAGCGCAGAAAAGGGAGTGGGTAGGATAGACATAATGTCTCTGAGGATGGATGGATGGATGGATGGATGGATGGATGCTACAATGACAAGATGACAACACATAGCACTTAACTTATATTACCGCAGAAAGACAAAATCAAATCAAATTCAAAGATAGTTGGTTAAAATGTTTGCCTTTTGTGCCATCATTAACTAAAATGTAGCTATCATGTGGTATAAAATTTTCATTTTGTCCTCTTTCTCTCTTCAGACATGTCACCATTCCTGTTCCTGCTGATTTTGTGCTCCATCCTGGGTGTGGTGGTAGGAGGTGTCGTTTATTGCTGGTGCTGTTGGTCGCCTGGCTGGTTCCTGTGGCGTATTGGCACCTGCCACTTTTTGCCCTGTTGCAACTCATCTTGCACCTCCTGCCAGTTCTGTGCTCACAACTGCACACACAACAAGGAGCACCGGGTGGCAAAAGTCAGCCCACACACACCAGTCAACATTACCCCAATGGGAACAGCCACAACTAATAGCACTGAAGAGAACATTACTGATGTAGCTGTGTAGAGCAGAACCTCAGTCCAGTTCTGGCAGGTAGTCAGTGATGCCAAAACAAGGAATAAAAATCGTATTAGTATGTGATGCTGACTTTAGCTGAAAGCAATAGTGTCTAAACATGTATAATGCCACTTTATGTTCTGCACAGTTTTATTAACTCCTGTTCAGCAAAATACTCACTGTCCTTCATCATAAACAGTTGTTATTTTATTAGGCTGAGACTGTTGGAGACAATTTGGCAAACAGAATTGGTGAGGTATTCTTAACGATGTCTCTAAATGTTTGTGGCTGTTTTCAGTTTCCCTACATGGTGGATTGCATGCAGCTTATTCAAAAATATAACAAGGTTAAGTCAGGTCCTCTCTATGATTCTTCTTTGTTGAAACATTTAGTCTTTTATCCAAAAGACCTTCCAACATCAGCAGGGAGGAGAGTGATGCACTCACCACTCTCAGCAAGGACAAGAACATCACCATCCTCCCAGCAGACAAACAAAGGTACATAGTGATTTTGAACCAGAAAGACTATCAAGCTACAAATTTGGCATGACACCCTTGAATTATGTCAGGATGCTGCTACATGTTAGAAGATCATACCATCATTGCATGATGCTATTGCTGCAGGTATTGTGTCAGTAATAGATGGTTTCCATGACCATGTCAAAATCTGCAGGATTTTCCCATATAAATGGGAACTTTCTGGGCCTACAGTATTAGTTTTAGCCTTTGGATAAGGAAATAATATTTAGCAGCATGAGAGGATGCAGGTAAATGGGTTCGTTGATGCCACCAAGACCACTGTATTAACTGATTCAGAGCACTTCCAGTACAATGTTGACCTGATGGGGTCTCCGCAAAGAAGGATACCTATGTGGCTATATTCTACTTTTTGATGCATTGTGATGCAAACATGAATGATTCTGACTTGATTTGAAAATGTGAAAAATATGATATTTGTTAATGATCATCATGTTGAAGAACCCAAAAGATGGACTCCCAAAGTGCATATTTGCAATATGTGATGTATGAACATTTAATGCTACAGAATATTTTGTCACTGTACTTAGCAGTGTTGCAAACAGTGTCAAGTCGCAAATAAAATATGTTATGATTTCATCACATTTCTCTGAATCATAATGGAATTGTGAGGTGCCTAAAAATTTCCATCCCTGTTGAAGAACGCAATTAACTAATAATACTGATTTATACATAATATGAAAGACCGTGGGTGGTGGGTAGGCATTGAGTCAGAGTGGGCCATGTTCCACACCTCTATAGTCAAAGCGGCTTATCGGTGCTATGGCCGCAAGGTTGTTGGTGCCTGTTGCGGCTGTAATCCTCAAACCCGGTGGTGGACACCAGCAGTGAGGGATGCTGTCAGGCTGAAGAAGGAGTCCTATCGGGCCTTTTTGGCTTGTGGGACCCCGGAAGCAGCTGATGGGTACCGGCAGTCCAAGTGGTATGCGGCTCGGGTGGTCGCTGAGGCAAAAAATTGGGCGTGAGAGGAGTTTGGAGAGGCCATGGAGAATGATTTCCGTAAGGCTTCGAGGCGATTCTGGTCCACCATCTGGCATCTCGGGGGGAAAGTGGCATGCCACCAACAGTATTTATAGTAGAGGTGGTGTGCTGCTGACCTCAGCTCTGGATGTCATGGGTCGGTGGGCAGAGTACCGTATTTTCCGCCGTACACGTTGCACCGTCGTACATGTCGCATCAGTCCAATTATGTCCAATAAAGTGGAAAAATCCATAAACATATCGCACCGCCGTATATGTCGCATCTATTATGCGTCACCGCTGGCGCGTCGCGTATGTTACGCGTCACCGCTGACAACCCGGAAATGTGGGCCAGTGTTTTGCCAAAAATGGATTGGCTGCCAAATGGCCACAGGAGCGTGCACGGAAGGACTTTAACAAGATTAACACTTAAAAACAACTATTTGTTTGCTGAAAATTATAGCAAAGGTGTGTCTGAGCTGAACTTTTCCTTTAAAAATAAACATAATTGTCAAATCAGCTGGATTTAAATAGTTTTGCTACGTTGGCCAACAAAACATGCACGCGCAACGAACAGAAACCTGCATGTCTTTAACATTTAACAGGATAAACACCTTAAAAATATATTTGTTTGCTGACATTATAGCAAAAGTGTGTCTGAGCTGAACTTTTCCTTTAAAAACGAACGTAATGTTCAAATCCGCTGGATTTAAATAGTTTCGCTTTGGGTCTTCCAATCGTGCGCACGCGCGCTGCGAAAACCTTCATCTCTTTCAAATTTAACAAGATAAACACCTTAAATATATATGTGCCAAGTCACTGTTTACAAGTCACTGTTTACATTTAAGAAAATGATCAAAAGGAATTTGTTGAAAAAATATATATGAATTAGCGTAATGTGTAATGTATCAATTATTAGTTATGTATTAGTATTAGTATTAGAAAATTAGAAAGAGTTAGTCATTTTGTACTGCTGGTGAAAGATTATTATTGTTTAATCTGATTGTGTCCACCACCGGGTTCGAGGGTTGCCACCACGACAGGCACCAACAACCTTGCGGCCACAACTCTGATAAGCTGCCTCGACAATAGAGGCGCGGAACATGGCCCACTCGGACTCAATGTCCCCCGCCTCCCTCGGAACGTGTTCAAAGCTCTCCCGGAGGTGGGAGTTAAAGCTCCTTCTTACGGGAGACTCTGCCAGACGTTCGCTTCTCTGTTTTTTTCAGATGATGTGGTCCTATTGGCTTCATCAGATCGTGATCTACAGCTTTCGCTGGAGCGGTTTGCAGCCGAGTGTGATGCGGCCGGGATGAGGATCAGTTCCTCCAAATCCGAGGCCATGGTCTTGAGCCGGAAAAGGGTAGCATGCCCTCTCCGGGTCGGGGAGGAGGTCCTGCCCCAAGTGGAGGAGTTTAAGTATCTCGGGGTCTTGTTCACGAATGAGGGAAAACTGGAGCGTGAGATCGATAGGCGGATAGGTGCAGCATCCGCAGTGAAGCGGGCGCTGTACCGGTCTGTCGTGGTGAAGAGAGAGCTGAGTCAAAAGGCAAAGCTCTCAATTTACCGATCGATCTACGTTCCCACCCTCATCTATGGTCATGAGCTTTGGGTTGTGACCGAAAGAACGAGATCTCGGATACAAGCGGCTGAAATGAGTTTTCTCCGCAGGGTGTCTGGACTCTCCCTTAGAGATAGGGTGAGAAGCTCAGTCATCCGGGAGGGACTCGGAGTAGAGCCGCTGCTTCTCCACATCGAGAGGAGCCAGTTGAGGTGGCTCGGGCATCTGGTTAGGATGCCTCCTGGACGCCTCCCTGGTGAGGTGTTCCGGGCATGTCCCACCGGGAGGAGACCCAGAGGAAGACCCAGGACACGCTGGAGGGACTATGTTTCTCGGCTGGCCTGGGAACGCCTTGGGATTCCCCCAGAGGAGCTGCTCCAAGTGGCTGGGGAGAGGGAAGTCTGGGCCTCCCTACTTAGGCTGCTACCCCCGCGACCCGACCCCGGATAAGCGGACGAAAATGGATGGATGGATGGATGGAATCTGATTGTTTGAAAAAAGGGGCAGATATAATAAGATTTATTCTTCTTTCTGCTACCTTTCATTTTTTTTACATTGTGTACATATCATTAATGGGATTGTCTTGTATTTTGTTTCTTTTGTTAAAAAATGAACAAATTTAATAAACATAAACATATATATATTTGTTTGCTGACATTATAGTAAAGATGTGTTTCAGCTGAAATTTTCTTAATACTGTAAATGCACTTTGACGGTTAAAACATGGCAAAATAAAGCCGATGAAATAAAGCGGCTTTAAAATTACTGCACCCTCACTCGCCCATAATGATGACAGAAATGCCTATTTATTTATTTATTTTTATTCAAACCCGTTGAATTCTTCATCCTCTATGTCGCTGGTGAAGAGTTCTGCCAACTAGAGGCGGCCGTGGCGTAGTGGTAATGGCAGTCGTCCCCCGATCGGAAGGTTGGCGGTTCGATTCCCGGTTCCCCACACCATGTGTTGTGTCCTTGGGCAAGACACTTAACCCCGAGTTGCTCCCGGTAGGACTGGAAAGCACCTTGCATGGTAGTTTGCCGCTACCGGTGTATGAATGTGTGTAGCATTCAATGTGTGTAGCGCTTTGAGATTTTCACTAATGAAAAGCGCGTTTTAAATTGAATTCATTATTATTATTATTATTAACTCCTGAGGTAACAGGTAGTTCAGAGCTCCAGAGAGCAGGAGGCCGTGCTGCGACAGAGTGAGTCCGGCCAGATGAGTCTGCTGTCGGACACATAAGCTGGGAACACTTGGTGGACCCTAGCGGCCGAAAGTGGTACTGCACCCCTAGCGGCCGAAAGTGGTAATGCTCCATTTTTTCCGTCAGAATGAATGGAAACGGTAATATCTCAGAGCCAAAAATTGGTCTAAAAACATGGGTAAAAATCCATAAATATGTCACTTCGCCATATAAGTCGTAAGACATGCAAATTAGGCCAAAAATTACGACTTATAGGCCAAAAAGTACAGTACTTCAAAGACCTCAATCCCACTGGCACGTCTTCCACTGAAGAAGCGGCGCCTTGGGACTTTGGGTCGGGCCCTCCATTCTCTGGTGCTGAGGTCACCGAGATGGTTAAAAAGCTCCTCGGTGGCAGGGCCCCAGGGGTGGATGAGATTCGCCTGGAGTTCCTTAAGGCTCTGTATGTTGTGAGGTTTTACTGGCTTATGGTACATCCAGACCGAGCGCCTTTTCAACGGCCAAAAAGCTCGTCACGCACGCAAGTGGACGCACTGGACCCAGTGGTGTCCAGACCAGAACGAGAAGCGGCGGTGGGGGGGGGGGGGGGGAGCTAGCAGAGCTTAACTTGCTAAACGTGAAAAGTTCACAATTCAAAACTTACCCGATATCCCGACTTCCTCACTGGCACTCCGCCAGGCAAGGTCCTTTTTATTTCTCCTCCATACTTGAACAGGACTTTGCGGGTTATTTCCGTGTCTCACAAACAATACGTCACACAGTTGCGCAACACCCGTCCCCTCGTTACCGCGTCACATAGCTGACTCCCCTCTCTCTCCTCCCCGACTCTCCGTGATTGGTTGACAGAGCGTTGAACGGCGAAATCTTCAGCATGATCAACGCGTGCTTTGAGGCTGCCGCGGGTTCACGTGCACGGAAAACGACTTCCAGCACGCTCAACACGCACGTGACGCGACACCTGACCCCTAAACGCGCCTGGAGGCGCATCCCCCATTGACTTTGCATGTAAACCGGACGCTCCTGCAGTTGAAAACGCGTTCGGTCTGGATGTACCATTACACTTCACTCACTTCACGTCTTGCTTCTGCCAAGGACGGATGCTTCCCCTCCCACTATGCTTTGCTTTGCTGCTCTGTTTTTCTGTGAAACTGCTTCTGAGCGTCTCTTACATATCTTCCGAACCATAATTATGTACTTATTTGGCCAGTTGGCCCCTCTACACAATTTGATAACATTTCTTCAAAGTGAAGACAGTAAAGACAGATTTGCCCTGTTGGCACGCACGCAGCTGGATATCTCATCAGCTTGAAGACTTGATGAAGTGTCTATTCTCTGCTGTCATCTGTGGATTTTAAGGATGCATATTAAATTGGATTTATGATAACTAGTTCCTGCTTTTTGGATTCGGCTGGTTGCTAGTTTTATCTACAATTAAGGAAGTCGTCTACAGCAAATTGGGACCTGATCACTCTGCTTGCCTTTGTGATGGCTTGGTTCATGCCTGTGTCAGTTGCCTTGGGCAGAATGCTCAGATCTTGGGGATTTTTACTCAGTCACGTTCCTTCGGTGTGGCCACATAATTTGGACATTTCAGAACTGTTTTTGGACCAACACAGACTCAAGGTAGATGTCATTATCAAAGTCAAAGTCAACTTTATTGTTAGAACTGCAATATGTACAGGACATACACAGGACCGAAATTGCGTTTCTCTCAGTCCCTCGGTGCAACAGTAACCATCTAAACACTAAACACTAAAACATTTAATAAACATAAGCATAAAATAGTAAAAGTGTAACACTGTCCTGAGTTTTTTCATAATAGTATAAAAGTATGAAAATTTACACCAACACTGAAACACCAAACACCCCTGAAACACCAAACACCCAATGAACATAAGCATAAAATGAAATAATAAAAGTGTAATACTGTCCTGAGTTTTTGCATAGTAGTATAAAAAGTATAAAAAGTATATCTATAAAATAAACTGAAGGTTCTAGCATTGACATTTGCAAAGAGTGGCACAGCAGCATATAAGTTAATGTACACAGTATATGTATGAGGTAGTTGATGTTGGTATAGAGGCAAAGTGGCATATGCAGTGAGGCACATAAGGCACATTTGGCATCCTTAGATAAGGCTAGTCAGAGAATGCTGTATATGTATCTGCAGTAGTGTAGATAAAAGTAGTGTAAATGTAAACAGTAGTAATAAATGTAAAGCAGTAGTAATAAATGTAAACAGTATTAATAAATGTAAACAGTGAATGTAAACAGTAGTATGACTATAGGCAGTAATGTAATACAAACATTAGTGCAAATATGAGAAGTAGTGCAAACTGAATGAGTACATGACCGAGAGTTTAGTGAATAACCCGTTTGATGACACAGGGTCCAGTGTTAAAAACTTTGTGTTGAGTGGTAATGTGTGAGAAAGTTTTTTGTGTTAAGGCAGTTCAAATGGGAGGGGAGGCAGAGCAGGCAGAGTGTTTAGCATTCTGACTGCCTGATGAACAGAGCTGTCTCTCAGTCTGCTGGTTCGAGCCTGGAGACTCCTCAGTCTCCTCCCTGATGGCAGCAGTCTAAAGCGGCTGTGTAGTGGGTGTGTGGGATCACCTGCCATGCAGTGGGCTTTCCGAGTGAGGCGTTTGCTGTGTAAGTCCTGCAGTGAGGGCAAGGAGGTGCCGACGATCTTCTCAGCTGCTTTCACGATGCGCTGGAGGCTCTTGCGGCATGATGCAGTGCATGCACCAAACCACACCGTGATGCAGCTGGTCAGGACACTTTCTATGGCACCCCTGTAGAAGGTGCACATGATGGGGGTTGAAGCTCCAGCCCTTTTCAGCTTGCGGAGAAAGTAGAGGCGCTGGTGAGCCTTCTTGGCCAGTGCTGCAGTGTTCCTGCTCCAGGACAGGTCCTTTGAGACGTGCACTCCCAGGAACTTGGTGCTGTCCACTCTCTCCACTGCGGTGCTGTTGATGGTCAGAGGGGCATGTTGTGCATCCCTCTTCCTGAAGTCCACGACAATCTCCTTTGTCTTCTCCACGTTGAGAGTGAGATTGTTGTGTCCGCACCACAAGGCCAAGCGGCTCACCTCGTTCCTGTAGTCCGTCTCATCGTTGTTGCTGATGAGACCTACCACTGTTGTGTCGTCCGCAAACTTGATGAAGTGGTTGGTTGATTATGTTCTGCCTGTCCCCAAAACAACTGTGTGTTATCTGAATCTGGCTCCCCCGGCTGACCTTGAAGGCCACCTTATCTGAATACGCCTGGAGGACATGTATTCTGACGCTCAACCCCACCCATCGGGGAACTCCTCCGTCAACCAGAGTGAACCAGCTGAATAAACATTCTGTCATCATTTCAGGACTCTTGGATTCTCATTAGCGTTGACCTTGGCCATTCCCCGACATACCTCGAGAATGTTTATGGCTCTCATCGGAGGAGCTGGCTGATTATTCCATCCTTATCAGAACTCTTACGGTGACCTCGAGAGCTTCTATGACATTGCTCGTCGTTCTTGGTGGCCGTGGCGTAGTGGTAATGGCAGTCGTCCCCCGATCGGAAGGTTGGCGGTTCGAATCCCGGTTCTCCACACCATGTGTCGTTGTGTCCTTGGGCAAGACACTTAACCCCGAGTTGCTCCCGGTAGGATTGGAAAGCACCTTGCATGTTAGTCTGCCGCTACCGGTGTATGAATATGTGTAGCATTCAATGTGTGTAGCGCTTTGAGATTTTAACTAATGAAAAGCGCGTTATAAATTGAATTCATTATTATTATTATTGGTGTCTCACGCACCCCCCTCTGCAAAATGTCTATGTCACTGTGTGCTTATTTGTGCGAGGTGTTTTAAAATATTATAATTTTTTTTTCTCAGGCACGAATCAATCAATCAATCAATCAACTTTATTTGTATAGCACATTTTAAAAACCACAGGGGCAACCAAAGTGCTGTACAATAACACAAAAGACAAGTTAATTAAAACGATAAAAAACATACAAAGCACACAAAAAAAAAAATACATGTACAGTACCAGTCTTACTGCAGGTGTGTTAAAATGCCATAAAATATAAGATCACATGTTAAAAGCCAAGGAATAAAAGTGTGTTTTTAAAAGAGATTGCAAAACAGGAAGAGAGGAGGCCTGTCTGACACTCAATGGTAAGTTGTTCCACAGCCTGGGAGCAACGACAGCAAACGCTCTGTCACCTCTGAGCTTCTGCCTAGTTTTGGGGACTGTCAGCAGCAACTGATCAGCTGATCTTAGAGATCGGGGAGGGCAGTAGGGCTGAAGCAGCTCAGACAAATATGGTGGCAAGGTTGTTCAAGCATCTAAAAACAAACAGCAAAAGTTTAAAATGAATTCTGTAATGCACAGGGAGCCAGTGAAGGGATGCCAGGACGGGAGTGATATGCTCACGCCTACGGGTCTGAGTTAAGAGGCGAGCAGCAGAGTTCTGCACAAGCTGCAGACGGGCGAGAGACGTCTGGCTGATGCCTACATACAGTGCATTACAGTAATCAAGACGAGATGTGATAAAAGCGTTGATTAATTTCTCCAAGTCAGGTCTTGATAAGATTGGTTTCACTTTTGCTATTTGGCGAAGTTGATAAAAACTTTTCTGAACAACACTGCTGATCTGTTTATCAAATTTAAAATCAGACTCAAACTTCACCCCGTCATGGTTTTGTCAGAAAAGACCCCAAAGAGGCAGAATTGAAGACACAACAGTCACAGCAGTACAAAAACAAAAACTTTGTTTATTTCTTCTCCAGGGAAAAAGGGAGTTGGGTGGATCCTTTGTGCTGTAGAAGCCGAGGAGGGGCACGTAGTGGAGTCCTGGTTGCTGGAGGTTACCACTGAGGTTCCTTCTTCTCTTTCTTGAGGTGAGTAGCTTTTGCTGAAGAGTTTTGAGGTCCAGGAAGGCTTGACTTGAGTTAGGACTTGGAGATCTCATAGAAGGCTAATGTCCCAGCACTGAAGGAGAATCAGCAAGCAGCTTAAGTAGTGCTTGGAGATCAGTCCTCCAGACAGGGAGCCAGGTGCAGCTGATGACGTTGATTGCTCAACTGCAGCACTGTGGAAAAAGGAGAATGTGCACAGCAAAAAACCAGAACTCCCACACACACCCAGATTGGTGACACAATCACTGAGATTAAATGACAGTGAGCCAAAGTCTATGCTGGGAGAAGGACAGCAACTCGGACTAAACATCATAACTTCAGTCTTGTTCTCATTTAGACTAAGGAAGTTTAGAGAAAACCATGCCCTAACACCATTAAGGCAGTGTGTAAATTGCTGGAGTGTATTGTTTTGTGCCAGGGGAAGATAGATCTGGCAATCATCAGCATAGAAATTAAAAGAGATGCCATGTTTCCTAAAAATTGAACCGAGGGGGAGTAAGTAAAAGAGCAAATAAAA